>PYAF01003482.1:1532029-1556544 GCA_007407185.1 Glycine tomentella | reverse complement strand
TATATATACAAAATATTAAATCAAACTAAAAAAAATTAATAATATATTAGTTTGTAAATTTTTAAATAAAAAATTAGAATTTTTTTAACAAAATTTATGAAACAAACAATTAAATATTTTTTAAATTTTTTATATAATTTTATTTAATATTTTCTTAATTTTTGGTATATATAATTTTTAATATATTATTTTATTTAATATATTTTCTATATTTTTGTACATTTATTTATTAAATAACTAAATTAAAAAATTATTCATAATTTAAACAAACAATTTTTACCATTTTTCAAAAAACACATTGTATCAATTTTTTTAAAAAAAGTCACTGACTTCAAAGTCTTTATTTTAAAATCGTATGTTAAAAAAATTGTAAATAATGTTATGATTGTAAAATAAAAAATAGTAACAATTATTATTACTTATCCATTTTGATTAATAATTTAAAATTGAAATGAAATGGTAATAAGAAAAAGAAATATCGATTAAGAGTAAATCTCCCGTGAATTGATGATGGAGGTCACCAAAGACGAAGCTGCAACTCCAGGAGCAGGAGCAGGAGCTGCTCAACCACGCAATCCAATTTCTAACGGTAACCCTTATCAAAACACTGCAAAAAACGGTTGATTTTGAAGCAATTTCCTATGCCTAGTGCCTACTCTATCAGTGGACTTTTCTACACTTGTAATGGGGCAAATGATAGATAATCATGAATGTATCACATGGAACACTAAACACAATCCTATCTAGTATTTACAAGTGTACGGGGTGATTCGTTCTTCTAGACTAGTATTCTCTCTGTATGCCCAGAAAAAAATGCCATTGTTTTACAATATAATATAATCTTTTCACTCTGCATGAATTTTGTGATTAATGTTTTTTCTTTTCTTTCATTTGTACTTTTACTAACTGAGCGTTTTCCTTTCTGGATTTTTGGTCTTAATTTGTCCTGAAGATGAACATGCTGCTCCTCAACCTCGAAGATACATACCTCCAAATCATACGATAGAGTTCTTGAACAGGCAAGTGGAAGTTTTCAGCATAGTCAACTCTTGTAGTACTGTGTGCCTTTCTAGCTAAACGAATGCTAGGCATGGAGTCTGAACTTGAGGATTCTAAATATGCAAGTTTCAAAGAAATGCAGGCCTGGTGGCATCTGGTGTTGCCAAAAACTTGAACAAAGTGGGTAACTAATTCTACAATACACCTTGCATGTGTAGTACATCCATGCTCCCTGAAGTTGATTTTACATTTCAATCCTCACCCCCTAATGTGCAAGGTGCATTATAGAACTACTCCGACATTCTATTTAGGCGAACGAAGGTGACATTTGTAATTGGTGTCCGAAACAAATGCAATTTTACACACTGGCCATTTTCCTTACCTTAGGTCAATTTATTATTTAGGCTACTGGCGGTATTATAAATAAATTTTACACATTGGTCATTTTCCTTTCGTTTCTAAACTTCGTTAAAATAGAGCAGGTAAGCAAATCTTCATAATTAGTGTTACTATATAACGAAAATCACAATTTTGAGCTAAGTCTTTAAATCCAGGAGCAAGAATGAGATGATGTTAACGCATGAGAGACTAATATAACTTTAAAAAATTGTTTTGACTTTAATTTTCTTTATCTAAACCTTATCATTTGTATGTTATCTTTGACATTAACTCTTGTCACTGTAAATATTTTTTAAAAAATGGAGTGCTTTCATATTTTTTAAATTAGTAAATAGTTATTTTTTCTCTAAAAGTGTTTAACGCTAACAAATTTATCCCTTAAAAATAAAAAAGTAAAAAATAGTTTTCAGTAAAAAATGAGACAAATTTGTCTTCTCGTTAAATTTCGTATGTTAATGTTAGTTAGTCTCCTTATGTGATACACATAAACGAAAATGTGAAGAAAGAATTGCTTATGTAGACATAGGGATTAATTTGTCAGTAAGGACTTTTTTTATATCCCATCTCCTTTTGACAGCTAGCCTTGAAACGATTATTTCTTCTTCCTCCATCTTATATATTGTTCTCCATGAATGAAGAACCGAACTTCTTGTTCTTCCTCCTTCTTCTTCTTCCTTGGGTGTTATTGTTTTTTTTTTTTTTTTTTATCTCACCTCCATTCATTTAAGTTATTGACAAATATATCTCTGAATTAAATAACTTGTTGAAATTTTCATCCTACAAAGATACATGAAAACAACGGCTTCGTCTTCAACAACGGAAGAACGATGCTCCTTAATGACGGCTATGGAGGTCATCAGAAGTGTCAAAAGGCGAGAAGGGAAATGTGAAAAGAGAAAAAATAACAAAGAATAAATAACCTTGTGTTTGAGTCAGTTTGACATAGTTACAAAGGAAAAAAATATACTAACATTTTTGTCCTTGAGTCATCGCCTCAGTCTCAACCAATGAATGTCATGTGAGCAATTATTTCATGACACTTTTGTCCTTGCATGTCACATAGACGAATTCCGTAACGTTAACAACATTAGGATAGGATGACTTTGTCTCACTATTTACATTTTTGGAAACTAATTTTTGTATTTTCATTTTTGATAAACAAATTTGTTAATGCTACACACTTTTAAGGACAATCTTTTGGAAACTAATTTTTTTATTTTCATCTTTCATGAACAGATTTGTCAATATTACACACTTTCAAGGAAAAAAAAATATTTATCCTTTTTAAATTCTTACCATGTAAAATCTATTGAAATCAAAATTAGAAAATGTAGATTATAAGTTTTTTAAAAAAACTTGTAAGTTGTAAGATTCCTATGTAATCTTTTAATTTCTATAGAATCTTTTATATTAAAATAGTTCTAATCAAATATACCTCCTAAATTATTTGATAACATTAAGTGAGAAAAGAAAGGAACAACGCCTCTTTTTTGTGCTGCCTTTAACAGAAAGAAAAAAAAAACATTTATGTGCTTTGTAGCCACTCTTCTTTTTTGGGACCACTAGCTCATCAATTCAATTGATAATTAGTTGGAAATATTTCTCATTTTTAAACATAAACTAACATAATAACTGTCTCGCAAGACGCTCGTTTGGAATGATGTTTAAGATGTATGCCAATGTTCAAAATCATTTCTATTAACAAAACAAAAAAGGTTACAAATAGTAGTTTCTATTTACCGCGAATCGAAATGGACGCATCACGTTTACAATCATACACACACTAATCAACCTTATGGGGTTATTAACTCGATTTTGAAACGCGGGACAAGCTTTCTTGAGGAATGCCGACAGATGCTATTTTTTTTATATATATATATATATATATATATATATATATATATGTATGTATATGCAGAAAATGATATAAGAGCAGCTATAAACATATGATAAGAGTGATGCTGATATAAGGTAATGTGTGTAACATTATTTAGCACACAATAACTTCTCGTGAATAAAAAAGGTGTAAAAAGTTTAAATACAATTTTAATAATTTATTTACGATATGGTGCGAATCGTTAATATATCAGTCTTTATATTTACAAATTTGAGATTTAATCCTTATAGTTTCTATGTTTATATCTTTCATGTATAATTGCTTTCCATTTTTAAGATCTTAAATCCCTCGAGAAATAAAATCCAAATTAGTATACACACCATTACATGTTTTTGAAAAAGAAAACGAGTACTAAAATCTTATACACACACACCAAAGGGAGATACCTGTACTGTAGGAAACCAAAAATCTAACTATAAATCAGCATTAGCAATTAAAAACCAAGTGTCGTCTCATCCTTTTTTATATTTATCTTTATTTGATTTTTATCTTATTACTAATATGAATAATTGAAAATCCGAAGAAAAAAAAGGATTCGAAGTATCCTTTCTCAGTTCTATTTTTTACTACTTCCATTCCTTTTTTATAAGAAACAGGTTATAGTATATTTTAACTATATTTAAACTTGTTTCTTATAAATAGCATAAAATGTATTACTTGTTAAACTGTCTATAAGAATGAAGAATCAGTTCTCAAATATTCAAATTTGATAGTCCAGGAAGACCATCAGATCCATTTTCCGTAGCCTTATCACTACAAAACTGACAAGAAAGGCTGGTTGGTTTCGAATGTAATCATTGATCAACCCGTTTCTCCAACCAAGCAAGTCTTCTCTCAAGTCTCAACACACCAATATACAAAATCCGAATGTCAACTTGTGCAATCCTGGCACAAGCCCGAAGCAAAATGTAATAATCAGCATGAGCAACATAAGTCAGGGCACCTTCATCCCTCTTCCTCACATAGTCAATATAATCAAGTCTTTTTCGCTTGACACTAGGAGGAATATAGTAAAATCTGTTATCCTCCATCTCTAATTTCATCTGTCTAATGGCTTCCTTGACATGAGATTTTCCTGAACTGTGCTCTTGGGAATTTGAGTCTTCACTGTCTGACAAATTCTCATGGGATTTATTATTGCTCACAATTCCAGGCAAGTCATCTTCAAGGCTGGTGTCATAATCAGGAAAGAGTTTGTTAAATCCTTTTTTTCTAATCTTTTCCTCCTTGGATGTCCTGCCAATGCATCCTTTATCCCTCGACCTCGGTTGGTTAAAAGAAGCATTTGACTGCTCTACATTTTCTGATGGTTTTGTATCCTAAAACAAAAAAAGGAGAAAGTGTTATACAGCACACTTTGACAGGCATTCTTCATGATGTACTCAGGCAACAAAAACAACTCCCGAAAACTAGACATACCAAGGCAGATAGACAAAAAATTTAAAAATTAATTTTATTTAATAAAATATTCCTAACAAAACATTTAGGAGACAATGGAATATTTTTTTTAATCTATAAGCATAATATTTGGAAGAAAATATTCATATAGGAAATCTTCATTATCGTTATCTCCATAAAGTCTGCAGTCACTATATGAGCATCTATTAACTATATGATTTCACCAAGAGAATATGAATTTACAGCCCTTCACTGATTCCAATTACATATTGTTAGAGCACAACAAACGGGTAGAGAGTGAAGGTACTAACAGTGAAATATCAGTTGGCCCATGAAAAAATGAGCATTACTTACAGGAATCATAAACAGGTATGTCATAATTTTGATTGTTGAAACCAACTAACTGTATTCAAATAATACGCAAAAGTATTAAGTAACATGTCATTTTCTAGCAAGTTCTCTCAATCAATTTCTTCAAAACAATTAAGAAATTTAAAGATATATAAATGACTGGCACTTGATTGAGCCCCCTCATTTCAGCAGGAAAAAGAAAAGAAATTCCTCTCTTTATTCTATTTTGCACAAATTTGATTTGAGGAAATAAGTCTGTGGCTACAATAGTTTATTCATGGTATTTTTCTTGAATTTTGATGTCCTTTACTTTAGGAAACAGTGATGTAGACAATTTATTTTCCAAGCTTCACTGGGAAAGAAATTGAAAATCATGAACAGCCGAGCCATGTCCCATAGACAAAAGAACACAGGCAGAGGGGCTACTTCTTTCTTGTGACATCCCAGGAAATAAGAGAAAACAAAAGAAGTTGAAACTTTAAAGTAATTCCAAGACATCCTAATTCTAAAGGCCTATGCATATCAATAGAATAACTAGCTCAGTTCTTTAATTAACTCTTCATTCTGATAAAATTTCCATAGGTATTCTATCATTTTTTCTTCCTCGTGATTCCCATAAGATGGTTCTGATCCAGCAAAGACAACATCCCTACAGTATTTGAGATATGTAGCCAAGTCCTTTGATACCCTGTCCATAAATACTGGATGTTAGATAGTCATTTAATTGTTGTGTTAAAATATGACGAAAATAGAATATTAACTCGTGCAACATAGGTTTGGTTAAATATAATAAGTAAACAAAAACTTCACCATAGGTATATGCAATCTCATTATATCTTGCTTGAAGGTGTTTGAGAAGCCAGGCAGAATCCAATTCGTGTTTTTGAGGTCCTACTTGATCTTCAGCTGAATCTTTAGATTCTTTACCAAAATCATGTCCATTATCAGAGGCAAAAGCATTACCCATTTCACTGTTGTCTTTGGCATCATCATTACGAGACAAACTCTTCTCCCACTCTCCAAAGCCATTTATGTTATACAATATCCTTATTGCTACTACCAGAATTGACATAACACATACATGAGTAGGTAGCCTAAAATAATTACTGGATAAGGATAACCACAAATCTGGAGGCATTGACCATTCATATATGCAGCATGCGCTATGTTATTTCTGCATTCTCAGATGAACCAGAAATATGCATTAACAACTACATTGAGAAATTGACTGGAAAATAAAGAACCAAACCATGCAACAAAAAGGGGTACACGTATTGTAACTTAAATGTAGAAATATAGGAGAGGAAACACCATTTTACCTTCATTCTGCGTTTCAGAGTCATGGATTACTTTATCCGCCCAGTCATCACCGAAAACACCAGTCTTGGAGACAAACCTCAACCAAATAGGGCCAACCAAGCCACAAATTAAATTGGTCACCTTAAACTCCTTCACCAAAGCTTCACACTGAAGCTCAATCATCATCTGCAACCCCATCACATAGCGCATCCTTATCTCGCTGTGGTAGTCTTCAAAGCTTGGAACTTGGGAGCCTCCAAAATCAGCGGGAACAGAAGGACTTGCCTCGTCAAACTGGGCAGCGTCAAATTCCTCTCTTTTAACTTGAGCATGATCATGATAATTTCGTTGAGGAGTTTCATCTTCTAAACCGAGATTCCTAATGAAATTGGAGTGGGAATCGTAGAAGGAGTCATGCTGAGAGATGGGGGTTGGGCTTTGGTTGCAGCAACAGGTCGCTGGGCAAGTAGACAGCGCTCTTGTTGAAGAGATCATCGTCATCGACGGCGGTGTCCATCAGAACCGTCACTAACACCCACGTTGTTACAGGTTTGGCAAATCAACTTATGGACATCAACCATTGCTAGAAAATTTCAGTGCTGAGGCCAACCTCTTGCGGCTGCGACCACGGTGGACGGGACTAGGATTTCAGTGTGTTTCGAGTGAATTCTTTACTATTTTATACATATACTGAATCACAATCACAACTTATTATTTATGGGTGAAAAAAACCTTTATTACCTTCAACAGCTCCAGTAAGTTTGCCTATAACCATTGCTCCCGGAATACTTCCTTTCATATGACAAGTTAATAAAATGGTTAAAATTCTTCTAATTTATTTTTTAATTTTATTTTTTTGAATTTAATTTAATCTTTTAATTTTTCAAATCGATTCAATTTCATCTTACAGTTTGTGACAATTCAAAATCCTCACTAAATAATTTTAAATCCTCACAAAATGTATATTTTTCAAAAAAAGTAATTAATTTTTAAAATTAAAAAATTAAATTGAAAAAAAACTATATTAAACCTAAATAATAAATTTAAAGAATAAAAAATTAATTTAACCTTGATAAATAGTAGGGGTCATCGCTGAAGGTGAACATAAACTCTGCAATCACTTGTATGTATTAAAAACAGAATCATACAATATTTCAAAAGTATAAAAACAATTACAAAGAAATAGTATTGGTCTATAATGTCAGAGACAGTCGAATTATGCATAACTTCATTAAGAATGACTGAGTTTGTTTGATTAGTATTTTCAGTTTTCATAGTTGAGTGTATTGTGCACAGTTGAACCCTGTCCAATATAATCAAGATTTTCAAACTCAAGAATTTACATACTCGTAATTATAAGTGACATAAATTAAACCATACGAAAATCATATTATATTTTATGATATTATACTCACATATAACATATCATAACTTATGTCACAATTAATATCAGGTAGAGATTATATTATAATTTTTTTTTTCTGAAAAGAACAATCAAATCATAATTTACAACCCAAGACTCATACAACAGAACACAGATTATACTTATAGGTGTTTCAGGATGGATTTCAAAACTAAATAATGTCATATACAGACACGTGAATGGAGGAGAATGACATAACACAACCAACAAAATAAAATTGGAAAAACATATTAGTATAACATAACACAACCAAGAAGATAAAATTAGAGAGAGAGAAAAATTATAATATAGAACACAACCAAAACAGAGAAAAACCACTCAAAATGGATCGTGAGAGAGGCTAAATTGAAACCGTGAAGTGAGGGCGTGAATGAGACTAACTTGAAACTGTGAACAGAGACGTGAAATCATGAATGGGTGGTATTAACGAACTCCATGCGAGAATGGCGAGTCTTCAACTCTGCTTCTGGTTATATTATGTTATGGGTGTTTTTCCATTGAGGACGTGACGTGGGTGGCTTCGAGGAACAGAGAAATTTATATTTTTACATTCTAATTTATTTCAAAATTTTCATCTCATTTCAATTTTGTTCTTCATTTTATTTTTATGTTACCGAATGAACCCTAAATAATCAACTTAATCCATAATGTGTTTTAGTATCATTTTAGTCTCAAATTATTAAAAAAATAAGTTTCTAATTTTATTTAGAATTTATTTAAGCATTTGAAAATAATATTTTTTTTTCTCATTTTGGTCCATATAATACTATATAAATTTAGGAATAAAGCGAGAAAAAAAAGAGATTAATTTTAAGGACTTAAATGAATTTTTTTAAAAAAATTTAAAACTTAATTAAGTTTATTTTAATTTCAAATACTAAAATGATAATAATGTGATATAAATTTAGAGATTATATTAATCAATTACTCATTTGGATACCTTGTTAGTTTGTGTAACCGTGTAAAAAGTTTATATAGTCATGTGCTATCAAACTTAATATGTAAACTTATTTGTTAATAAAAAGGTTCATCATCAGTTGCAAAATGGATTGGAAATAGATTAGGATTAACATTACAAGAATGTGACTTTAATTAAAAATACATAATGAGTTTGACATATTGAAGACTTATTTTAAAAAATTAACCTAATTTATATAAAAGTTTGACTTAACTTATAATCTATATTTTGGAATAGAATCACAAACAAAGGAGAGTATATATAGTGTATTAAATTTTTTGGAATAGACTCACAAACAAAGGAGAGTCTATACTATATTAATAAAAAGGAAACAAGAATAGACATGGGAGACTAAATCAAACTCATGGGTATACATAAAAAAACTAAAACCTACAATATAAAAAAAACAAAAAACAAAACCTATAAAAAAGTAATCCTAATGTATCTTTATTGAAGTCCTCCAAATAGGAATATGTGACATTTGTCAAACAAAAAAAATGACTTGACCAACAAATTTGTTAAAGACTAATTTTATGATAATTTAACATCAGAATAAATATATTAAATTATGTATATTAAATTATATAATAATCAAACTTAACAATTTTTTTTTATCATTCTCGCTATTTATTATTTTTCTCGTGTTTTATCTTCCATATTTGTTTTCCTTCATACTTTTAAAACATTGTATATCCTATCTCATTTTTTCATAATATTACACATTTTTACAATATGGTACATTTTAGACCCTAATTACATGATATGTGTTAGTGTTGCATCATTTATCTATATTTTTGTATATCCTATCTCATTCTTTCATAATATTACACATTTTTACAATATTGTACATTTTAGACCCTAATCACATGATATATGTTAGTGTTGCATCATTTATCTATGTTTTTGTATATCCTATCCCATACTTTTAAAATATTGTATATCTTATCCCATTCTTTTAGAGAAATGTTAGTCCATACAAGATGAGTATTTCACTCGAAGAAGGCAAAAACGCTTATTCTTCAATTTTGACTCTTGCAAATTCCGCTGAAAATGCATTGCTCACTTATGCGCCTTTCCCTTCGACAACCCAAATTGGAACGCCAATTTGATCAGCAAAACTGCCACAACCTTCATTCTCATATGAATTTCCAACCAACTCGAACCCCACAACACCAACAACAACATCAACAATGATAAAGGGTAAATAGTTAAATCCGTCGATCATAGTGTGAAATGCTAATAAATTGGTCCATAAAAGATAAAAAAATTAAATATAATCCTTGAATATAAAAAGCGAAACAAATTAGACCTTTCTTGGACGAATCACGAATTTGTCACAATAACACACTTTGGAAGCGAATTTAATTTTAAGCCTTATTTTAATTTAAAAAAAAATTCATAATAAGTGAACCGGTCCGGTCACAAGTGCCTTTGTAATATGTGTTTTTGACTTTTGAGCAAGACGAGACAGAACAAGAAGAATCATGTGGAATCAGCAACTGTGTCTGTAACGAACAAGATAACCTTTGCACTTGCAGAGCCAAGCCAACCATGGCTCGCAACCTCACACCTTCTTCCTACTTTCACCCTTTCATTTCACACCAAATTCACTTTCATACTCTTTCAAAACCTTTCTTTCTCTCACACTCCAAAACCTCAACCTCGTCACTCTCCAAAACCCTATTATGTCTTTGTGCATCACCATCCAACACCTCCCACCCTTCACCAACCCCCATTTTCCTCCCATATCTCCAACAACAAGAACCAGAAAATCATGAAAAAGAGGGCATTGAAACAATAGTAGAAGAAGAACAAGAACATGACCCAGATGATCCAATCTACAAATTCTTCAAAACCCGCACTCGGTTTTCTTCCCAAGACCCTGTAAAAGAAGGAAAATTGTCCCTTCAGAAGAACCGTCGCATCTCATGGCACCTTGCTTCTGACCTTGTTGAAGAAGAGCCTGAAAAGGGTTTGGTTGAAGAGGAGGAAGAAACTGTGTTTCAGAAGAAGAAGGTTTTACCTTTGCCTTTGCCTGAGGGCATTGTGGGAGAGATCGTTCAGCTTGCAAGGAACTTGCCACAAAATCTAACTCTGGAGGAGGCTTTGGCTGAGTATGAAGGAAGGATTAATGAGAAAGATTGTTGGGAGGTTTTGAAATTACTTGGGGAGGAGAAACTTCTGGTGTGTTGTTTGTATTTCTTTCAGTGGATGAGGTTGCAGGAATCTTCACTTGTTACACCTCGGGCTTGCACTGTGTTGTTTCCTTTGTTGGGGAAAGCAAGGATGGGTGATAAGTTGATGCTTTTGTTCACAAATTTGCCATCCAGCAGGGAGTTCAGAGATGTTCATGTTTACAATGCCGCAATTTCAGGCCTTCTTTCTAGTGGCAGGTAAAAAATTCTTGTAAAATCATGTGCTTTTCTTGTTTTTCTCTCAGCTGCTTAAATGCAAGTCAAGTAGCTTGTTACTTTTGGTTAGATAGAATGCTACACATATAATTAATTAAATTGTACACTAGTTCACTTGTTTCACTGATATAATTCTTTTAATTATCATGAAAAGTGAAGAAATGAGCAATGTGCTACCAGGTTGTTATCGAAGCAGTGGTATAAAACATGTCCATTCTTAAATCTTAATTATATGTCTAAAACACTGGAAATGACATATTGCATCATCTTTTGCCGAGAATTCTGATCAATGTTGACATTAAACCAGACAATGTTATGACATGAACATTAACTGCACTAGTACCGGTACATCAATTTTGCTATGAAGTTCAGGTGGTTGTACATATTCTTTGCAAGTTCTTTTAATGAGCTCTACTTTGGTTTCATAGATAATTATTAATAGAGTTGGGAAATTGTTGTTGCTATATCCTGTATATTTTTCTTCAAAGGTGGAACTGAAAGTATATTGTTTCGTAAATGCCTTTATTTTTTAAAATGCTTCTGTATTTTTAATTGTAGATTCCCAATTGTGGAAATATATATTTTACCTTGTTGATGAATTAGCTAGGTGTTAGTTATTCCAGCCTTTCCATGGATTGAATCATTCCCTAGTCTCTTCATACTAGTTCAGTTTTTCCATTATGGCAGATGGATGGAGTCCTCTTGGGCTTGTTTTGTATTGGTTCCCTGTGCTGCTTCCAAACTTAAAACTGTGAAATTAAGATATTCAATTCTTGTATGGTTAAAAAACATACGATGTTTATCTCTCCCTACTCTGGCAACCCCCCCCCCCCCCCCCCAAAAAAAAAAAAAAATACCACATATTTTAAGATGTTATTGTTGAAGTCTACCTCATTGTTTTAGGTATGAAGATGCTTGGAAGGTGTATGAGTCAATGGAAGCAGATAACGTTCTTCCAGATCATGTGACATGTTCTATTATGGTTATCATTATGAGAAAACTTGGCCATAGTGCAAAGGATGCATGGCAATTTTTTGAGAAAATGAATGGAAAAGGAGTCAAATGGGGTGAAGAAGTCCTAGGTGCACTAATAAAGTCATTTTGTGTTGAGGGTTTGATGAGTGAAGCTCTCATCATCCTATCTGAACTGGAGAAGAAAGGGGTTTCTTCAAATGCAATTGTGTACAACACCCTGATGGATGCATGTTGTAAATCCAACCGTGTAGAAGAAGCTGAAGGCCTCTTTGTTGAGATGAAAACTAAAGGGATTAAGCCCACTGAAGCTACGTTCAACATTCTAATGTATGCATACAGCAGAAAAATGCAACCTGAGATTGTAGAGAAGCTGATGGCTGAAATGCAGGATGCTGGCTTGAAGCCAAATGCCAAATCATATACTTGTCTAATCAGTGCATATGGGAAGCAGAAAAATATGAGTGACATGGCTGCAGATGCATTCTTGAAGATGAAGAAAGATGGTATTATACCAACTTCACATTCTTATACAGCTCTGATCCATGCATATTCAGTTAGTGGCTGGCATGAGAAAGCTTATGCGGCATTTGAAAACATGCAAAGGGAAGGCATTAAACCTTCCATAGAAACCTACACTGCTTTACTAGATGCATTTAGACGTGCCGGTGACACCCAAACATTGATGAAAATATGGAAGTTGATGAGGAGGGAGAAAGTTGAAGGAACACGTGTCACATTCAACACTCTTGTTGATGGTTTTGCTAAACATGGTCACTACAAGGAAGCAAGAGATGTAATATCTAAGTTTGCAAATGTTGGATTGCACCCAACAGTGATGACATACAATATGCTGATGAATGCATATGCACGAGGAGGGCGACACTCAAAGCTGCCAGAGTTGTTGGAAGAGATGGCAGCTCATAACTTGAAGCCAGATTCTGTAACTTATTCAACTATGATATATGCATTTCTCCGTGTTCGAGATTTTAGCCAGGCATTTTTTTATCACCAGGAGATGGTCAAGAGTGGGCAGGTGATTGATGTCAATTCTTACCAGAAGCTTAGGGCGATTCTGGATGCTAAAGCTGCAATTAAAAACAGAAAGGATAGGAGATCCTTGATTGGTGTAGTTAGAAATAAGATGGGTGTTGTGAAACCGAAGAGAAAAAAGGATGAGTTATGGAAGTACAGGAAAAGACATGTGAAGCAAAAGTAGTTCTGATATTAGTGTAAAGTTATAGATGCATTGACTTGGAAGGATTGTAAATTTGTAAGTTCAATTTCGACCGATGTTTTATATCTTTAAAGACAAATGGTAATCAATGTCGTTAAGGTATTGGTTAAGTAGTAAAAAATGAAAAGTTTTCATTAAGAAATATCATCAATGCATATTTGTTATGATTTCCAATGCATTTTTAATATAAATGCCAATAAAAACTTTCTATTTGTAATTTCTTAATTGATGTCTTTAGTGCACTAGTTAGCAAGACTCTTTTCTTAATGGGTTACATCAAGATTTATCTTGCCATTGGAAATGCTCATCATTTGAAAACAAAATGAAGCAAATTAATGAAGTAACAGATGACCCTAGTCTCCTTCTCAAGCACAATGTGAATGCATCAAAAGTCAAAACTATGGATGACCCTAATTAATTTTTTCTTTCAACAATCAACGGTTCTTAGATCCAGTTTCCCTTCATATTATAGGTGATAGGTCTGTTTTTCACCTAAACGACTTGAGCTGCACAAAAAATAAAGCGTGTGCTTAATATCCCACTTAGTGGATGCAAAATTCAAGCAACAGCAGGTGTTATTCTATCAATTTAATTTGATTCCTATAGCATGCTATTCTCATAAATTCATCAAGGGAAAGATCAATGTATTACACTGTTAAGAAATAAGGAACATAAATAATAAGCTAAATAGAATTTAACAAGGAAGTTTAAAGTACCCTCTGAATAGTTAGAGCATGAATAGAAGACTTTGGGGATTTGAATCTTTAAGCATAGCAAGATGATTCCCTTCCTTTCCACTAGTAAGTAACTTGTCTATTTATGGAAACATAGAATGGAATAAGGTTCCGATGGAAAGTGGAAAGACAGATACTGGGGGATCTCAACCTTTTGTGCTCTAAGATGCTGCAGAAAGGAAAATGCTCCTTACTGCCAGTGTCATAGAAAATGATTTTGCTGAGTTTTATTAATGACATCTCAAAACCATAAATTCACAACAATCAAGCCATAATCATAGTCAACTTAAGCTTTGAACCAATACCGATGATATAGGTATTAGGCAGAGCATGAACTAAGATTTTCATTTTGAACATGTTATTATTTGGGACTTGGTTTGTTATTGGCATTGACACAACATAACTGTACAATATCATGATCATGATTTGAGCTATTCGAAGTTAGAACACAACATAGTTGTACAGAGATTTTTCCCAATTATATGTTGCTTAATTTGTTCATTCTTATCTAATGTGAAACTTCTTCACACACACTTGCCACCTTAGCAATTTGAGAGGAGCGAATCAGCAAATGCCAACATAGAACCTGAAAGGGAGGTTTCTTTGATACTGTTATGCAAGTTGTAAACAAACTGATGAAATGAAAATATTGGTTGATAAGTGGAGATACAGGCTGACATTCATAGAGACCCATAAAAAAAAATCAGAAAAAATGGAAGTACCCAACGCTTTCAAGAATTAGACTGGCTAACTACATGAACATTAAACATTTTCAATTCGCCTTCATCTAACGAAATAAATTGGATGCTCAAGTAATATCTTTGGCACTACCGTTTTGAGTGTTGTTGGTTTTTAAACTTCAAATTACATTTAAATATATGCACAACAGTGCATTAGTTCTTTAGAACATGAATGCGTGTTTAAAAAGTCAAAAACCATATCTGGCATATGGAAACTATAACTATTACTATTAGCGTCTCAATAAACATTCAAAGACAAATTTGAAATGTGAAACAAAACACGCTATCACATTAAATTTGATGGTTTCATGAAGTCCTTTCCGAAATAATTATTCAAAGATTTTTCAAAATGGTTAGTTTAGGATTGTAAGTAAAAATCACCTAGGGATATTATCCACTCGTGCTGTAACTAATTGAGTTGCATTAGTATGATTAAGAATTAGAGTAATAACGTACATAAAAAAATAGTGTAAAAGGCAATTAAATATCAATGTGTTAGCATTACCGTTTTAGACTTCTAGTTGATTACCAGTAATGCTAAACTAAGTAGATCATGACAAACTTTTATAAAAGGTACACTTAATTAAATGTGTGTATGCATAATAAGTGCGAATACTTACTATGGCTCGCCATGTGCTAGAAGCCGTAGGAATGGAGTCTGGGTACCAATTAGTTTCTTAAGGGCATTCACCATCCCCTTTGGACTCCCATTTCAACCAACTTTTCAACCACTTGCCTTTCAATTGATATCTTTAGGTCTTTGTGGTACCAACCTACTTCTTATTGATATCTTCATAGCACCACTACAGTAAATAGGGAAAAATTCTCGATTTTTGTTATAAAAAATTACAAATCAGCATCTTGTACTCCAATATTTGACAATTGAGCATGAAATATAATTTTGTTTCTGCCATGATACATTTTGTTCATACATTTAAAGTTTAAACCCACCAGAGCGTGACACTAATACTATATAGTTTGTATGTATATGAATTAATTAGCCCATTAAAATATGACAGCCGTTCAATGTGGGGCAGGGGAAGAAGGCATAATTACAAGGAGCCCATTGACAAGGTATGATCTGGAGACATCGTTACCTCAATCTCACAACATCTTATCATTGAACCAAGACCATAAATCAGTTACAAGGAGACAAAACAGTTAATCAGCAAGGTAAATTATAACCTCATACTTCTTTGATTGTTTCCTTTGCCCTACAGACAACAATAATTGGTACCCTTTTTGGTGCATGTAATACATTTGTCACGACTAGTAACACAAAGGAAAAAAAAAAAATCTCAGTTTTATTTTCTTTTTTCCAAGTAATTTTTACGAGGCTTGAAAAAAACCATCCATTTGAACCACGAAATGGCAACGGAGAATGGGAAGGAAGCTGAAGTTATCATCCACATGTCAAGTGAGGATAGGTTAGCTCACAGCAGCCTCAAACGAGACATCACTTGAGAACTATAAATGAAGTTAAAGCTGTGCATGTGTGGTAAAGAGGCTCATACAAAGGTTGCTGTAGGAGATAAGATTGTAGTAGTGCTAAGTGCTAACACCTGCAGTGAATAATGGCCTCTGCATCAGCATCTCTGCTCAAGTCTTCACTTGTTCTTGACAAGTCTGAGTGGGTGAAGGGACAAACCCTTCGCCAACCTTCTGCATCAGTTGTGAGATGCAACCCCACCACCCCATCAGGCCTCACCATCAGAGCTGGTTCCTATGCTGATGAGCTCGTTAAGACTGCGGTATGATAGTAAACAACTTCCTATTCTCGCATAAACAAAAATTAACTTTTGCATTTAACTTTATATCAGCCTTTCTCATTTAACTTCTTCAAAAGTTAAGAAGCATAAGTTCATTTTAGCTAATAGAGAAGCTGAATGCATTTTACCTTCTCAAGTACATACAGAAAAGTTTATCTAAACAGGATTAAAATATTAAAAGCATCTTGTAAACAAAACTAAATTGAAATTTTCTTCTTAGCACTGCTGATTTATTGTTTTCCAACTGGCTTTGTTAGAATCTAGAGGATAAAGAGTAGTTATATTTGTCACACTTGAGATTATGATTAAATACACCAAGTATAGTGATTATGAAAATTTTCTAATCAACGATTATAACTGCACTTTATTTGCTGAAGTATATTCTCTTTACCTTCGAAGCTAAATCTTTGCAGCTGTCCTTGTTTGTCCCCTTAGTAATGGTTTTCACATTGTTGATGCAATAATATTTTTCTGTGTTTTTCTTGCTTGTTTGTGTGGAAACAGAAAACAGTGGCTTCACCAGGGAGGGGTATTTTGGCCATGGATGAGTCCAATGCTACCTGTGGGAAGCGTTTGGCTTCAATTGGGCTAGAGAATACTGAAGCTAACCGCCAGGCATATCGTACCCTCCTCGTGACAGTTCCAGGCCTTGGTCAGTACATCTCTGGTGCCATTCTCTTTGAGGAAACACTCTACCAATCCACAACTGATGGCAGGAAGATTGTCGACGTGCTGCTTGAGCAAAACATTGTTCCTGGTATTAAAGTCGACAAGGTAAGCCTTTTGGATTTTGGAATCACCCTATCCTTCCCTTTCTATGTAGTTAAATGCCATTTCAGTTTGTGCCATGCCTGAAATAATAATGAAAAGAATAAGCACTAGTGTTGATGCCTATATGATTTGTACTCATGTTTACTTGTACTATCATTCAGATATTTGTTAGAGTGCCCATATGGAAAGATGTCTCATGCCTCACATGAACACTAGTTAGTTGTAACATACTGGAGATGAGCTTTTTGTAGTCTATAATAGTGAAAATTTTGAAGTTAAACTGAAAAAGAGAATTTGAATATGTATGGCACTATGGCAGTGTATGTACTAACACGTGGTTTATGTGCCGAGAACAACAGGGTTTGGTGCCCCTTGCAGGTTCCAACGACGAGTCATGGTGCCAAGGTTTGGATGGTCTAGCCTCTCGCTCAGCTGCATACTACCAGCAAGGTGCCCGTTTCGCCAAATGGTGAGTGTTGATTCCCCCTTTGTTTTGGCAGAAAAATCATTCATAATTCCGCCCTCCTTTTCTTGTGCTACACATCATGCTCATTTTTTCATCATATACCAATCCACAATTCCATATTAGGCGTACTGTTGTGAGCATCCCCAACGGTCCCTCTGCTCTGGCAGTTAAGGAAGCAGCCTGGGGTCTGGCTCGCTATGCTGCAATTGCTCAGGTGAGAAAACCACTCAAGTTAGATTAGTGATTTCGTTTTTTGTTAGCGTTACACTTCTATTTATAGATGTGATATACACCTAGGAAGAGGACCTATATATTTCTACTGATTCTGAAGTGCCAAAATGTTTTCATTTAATGGTTTAGGACAATGGGTTGGTCCCAATTGTGGAACCAGAGATCTTGCTTGATGGGGAGCATGGTATTGATAGAACTTTTGAAGTAGCCCAAAAGGTCTGGGCAGAGGTTTTCTTCTACCTTGCTGAGAACAATGTCCTTTTTGAGGGTATTCTCCTTAAGCCTAGCATGGTTACACCTGGAGCTGAGTCCAAGGACAAGGCCAGTCCTCAGACAGTTGCTGATTACACCCTCAAGCTCCTTCACAGGAGAATTCCCCCTGCTGTCCCTGGAATTATGGTAAGTGACACTGCCAATTGCCAAATGCATCATTCTTTGGATTACTAACTCCCCTTTCATGTGCTAACCAATGTTGTGTTATGCAGTTTTTGTCTGGTGGACAGTCTGAGGTTGAAGCCACCCTCAATTTGAATGCCATGAACCAATCTCCAAACCCGTGGCACGTGTCATTCTCGTATGCCAGAGCCCTCCAAAACACTGCCTTGAAGACATGGGGAGGCCGCCCAGAGAACGTGAAGGCAGCACAAGATGCACTCGCATTCCGTGCCAAGTCCAACTCACTCGCTCAGCTTGGGAAGTACACTGGTGAGGGTGAATCCGAGGAAGCCAAGAAGGAGTTGTTCGTCAAAGGGTACTCCTACTAAGATGTTTGTAGTGAATATGATACTTGTTAGGCAGCAACACCAGCAGTTACAGTAGGTGTTGACGGAGGATGAAGTGGAAGACAAATTTGTCTAAAATGTAATGTTTTTATAGTCTTTTGAGACTATTTTTGTTTATGGTTACATGCACCTTTACAGCTTAATAAACCTTTTGCTATGAGTTGTGTACTTGATTATGTCTCAATATATAACAAAATGGTTGAATCTCGGCAATCAATGAAAAACCCCATTAAAAAAATGTGTGAAAATTGAAAAAACTCATTGCCATTGACTCGAACTTGTGATCCTTTTAAATGATCTGTGGGAGGAATATAGCAGCATGATCCGTTGCAGTATTTGCTAGTTGAATTTGGTATTGCTGAGAAAGCTCTTCTAAGTTCTATCCTTTTTCATCCTTGTTCCGTGGCTCGTCACATTAGAATAATCTCTATATTGGCAAGTAACGTTAGTAACATTACTTTTAAATATATTAAGGACACTTTTTCAACAGTTAGACTTATTGTTGAGTAAAATTCATATGATTTCTATCAAATCATGCATGTCAATGAGACCTACATGAAATCTACGTAATAATAAAGAGTGAAGCAAAAGAATCACATGGTGACGGAAAAATAAAGTCTTAGAGACATTTTCTATGCTGCCGCAGCATGAAAGAGAAGATTTGAACACGGAGAGTGGAACAAGTTGACGGAACCAAGCTCTTCTTCAGATACATATTGAAGCTCTGAATTGCTTAATTTTAAGTTATCATCAATTTAGACATATAGTATCATATTATGAACTACGGACTCGTACACAATATCGATACTAAATGAGTGAAGGGGGAGAACTAAAATGAAGTTAATTGTTTTCGACTTCAAAAAGGAGGTATGGCTGTCATATGTAACGCTGAAATGTAGCTGATTAAGATTCCCTGACCCTATGTAATAGGCAATTTACAACATTAGGGAGCACTTAGGATCCCTTTAATAGGCTATTTACAAATTACAACAAAAAGCCTAAAAGATCACAAAGTAACCAATAACCATCATTAGCAAATATATAACAGACTATGA
This sequence comes from Glycine tomentella, assembly GCA_007407185.1. Classification (NCBI taxonomy): domain Eukaryota; kingdom Viridiplantae; phylum Streptophyta; class Magnoliopsida; order Fabales; family Fabaceae; genus Glycine; species Glycine tomentella. The sequence continues at coordinate 1,536,652 of PYAF01003482.1, read as the reverse complement.
ATAATAAGTTAACCCCTCTTTGTTGTATATTTAGCAAACTTATCAGCAAGACCCTTTTCCTATTCCTCCGCAAAAGAACACAAGTTCTTCTTTCTTAAGACCCAAGAAGAACTACTCTTAATTCCCCAAAAAGATAAAACCATCGAAGTTAACAAGAAGCTATCTTCAAACTGATTGCTTTGCACCCTTGCACCTGTAACGGAAACATAAGATATGTAATTGATTTCAACATGCCGATAAAATATATCACAACATCTCTTTGCAGGCCTTTTTGGAGACTGATACTCTACCACATGATCCATATTTGTCTATCAAAGGGCCAAAACTAACAAGTGCAATATATTGCCTTTTGATTTAGACAACAATGAATCTTTAGAGAAATGCTACATGGCAAATTTTATTTTCCTTTTAATAAAATCAACTAGATGTTTAGACTATAGATCACGAGAGAGTGGTGACACGGAATAAGGTAGAAGAGATTACTCGCCCATTCAATATTCAACAAGCATGGCAAATCATTTATAAAAATTTAGGTAGAAAAATAGTGATTGTGATACATTTTTCATTTCTCAGCCCTCACTTTTGATTGGTAAAAGCTGAGCCAAATTTCACATTTATGATGAATAGCATGCATACACAGATATGATAAATACATAAATGCTCTGTACATCCAGATTTTAAAACATGAAAGAGATGTCCAATATGTATTGTATCATTGTTGCTCTTGCTAACTATTTAGGAGTTGGATATACAACCTAAAATTAATTGTGGAAGCAGAAATTAAAGCAACAATAATGGAGTTGATGTATAGTGTGTTTGGATTCCCTTTCGAAACCTCAAAACCATAGTTTGGACAAAGCTTACAGGGACAAGTTTTAGCTCAATCTATGATTTGGAGCTTGCGAAACAGAAATTCAAACCCTCACATCATTATAACCATATGATACATGAATCATGTTCATACACAAAAGTGTATCTAAGGCAAATGAAAAAGATTAAATTACACAAACATCTCCTGATATTTTGAGAAATTTCTATTGATATCTTTCATTTTTTACATCTTCATTGACTCTTTAATTATTTGAAAAACATTATATTGATATCCTTAAAATATTGTATTAAATAATCTTAAATGTTTGGAAAAAAAATATTACACTGTCTACCCCTATTATATATAATAATTATTGCTCTCGGAGATGGGATGCGATGAGGTTAGTGATGTTATAGTTGTGACCAATTTAGAGGTAGACAGTGATGTTATTGTTTACATATCTCGTGACTCCACTTTGAAGAATTCTAAAATAATTCTGTCATTGTTATGTATTTATTATGACCATCACTAGTACATATATTTTTACTGCCTATCTCATACCCAACTATGACAAGACTTGTGTTGGTCTTGAGCCTTTGATTGTTGCATTGGTGACTGATCATATCAGTGAGCTGAGACTGATTAACGAAGCACCGCAGGTTCAGCTTATTATAAAGTCAAGGTGTCACTATTTTTCTTAATGTGCTAGCATGTAAAGGCACTTTATCAAATTTAACCATATCATCTTATTAAAATTTTCTCCATCCTTCGGTGCTAATCCAATTCTAATAGCTTTACATAAGCACTTTTAATCATGTACGTAAATGAATTTAAATGAGCACCATTGAAGGATATGGATACCAAATTTTGTTCATACAAAGTCCACATCTACAATCAAAACATCAGTCCTCTTCGAAATGATTTCTCATTTTTAGTTTTAAAATTTTTATAAATCAAAATCAATTTTAGTTCTAATTTTTTATTTATTCTTTATTTTTAATTTTTAAAAAGATGTTACAAATTGAAGATAAATAAAATGAGTCAATCGTTTTATCTTATCTCTACCATGAAATAGTGGTGGTGGTAGAGGTAGTGGGGTGGGAGTGGTGACGATGATAGTAGTAGCAATAGTGGTGGTGTCGAAGGTGGTGATAGTGACGATGGTGGTGGAAGCGGAATAGTGATGACAATGATGATAGCGGTGGGAGTGAAATGGTGATGGTGACAATAGTAGTGGTGGAATGCTGATGACTATGTTTTAAAATCTGGACTAGTTCAACTGTAACTCGAAGGATTGCTCGAGTTGAGTTACATATTGAATTGATCATGCATTGAACCTGGTGCAATCTGATGTGACCTTACCGGATTTGCAATTAAACCGGTGAACCACTGACCTGGGTCGGTTCATGCCCATCCAGATTACTCCCTCAAAGCACGTTTCATGGTCAAGAGTTCATTTAATTAAAAATCTAAAAGAAAGAAGCTTAATTAAGCACCTTGCATGAATGCGTGAGGAGTATTTCATGATTGACCAAAAAATGATACCATGGTCGAAAACAACTAAGCCAAATTGAAAAGACATGGGCCAACGTCGATGACCTAAAATCCCAAAGTCACTAGAAAGCATCAACTTGCTTCAGTTTCAACTTTTAAGCCACAGTCTGCTGAACTCGTTTAGTTTGTTGAACTTTCTAATGCTTTTACTACATTTGGTAGGTATCTCCAACAGCGCTTGTGAACTCCACTAATTTTTTTTGGAGCATCTGCTAATGGCAAGCCTGCAATAAGTTGAATGGTATCAAGTCAAGCCAGAAAACAAGTACTAAAAAATGCTTCAGTATTCACACAATGCTTCATACAATATACACTTTGTTTTTGGTACATTATGCTTCACACAATATTCACTGTGAGAATTTATCAAATAAAGCTTCCCAGTTCTAACAAGCAACAGAAACAAAATTGTCATATAAGAAAAGATTATGAGATTTATAACAGATCATAATTAAGTTGATATGGAACATGAATGAGACAGAGAAAGTTAACACTGAGACGTGTGCAAATGTAATGGAGTTGCAAATGTGGCACGCTTATGCACACAAGCTCAATCCTCTGCATGTTCTTTACAAGCCAAAAATAAGTGTTCAAATCTTAAAAACACTTTTCAAGGGCTCTTCACCTAGGCAATGTTAGACTTGTTCCTTTTGAATATTAACATTAGAAATACTACCAACACTTCTATCAAAATTCATAAAAATATATTTACAATTCTTGTTTTAAGTAGCTGTCAGAATAGATGAAGTTTGGAGAACTACTTGAATTTTTCATTAAAGGAAAAGTTTTGATTAAAATAGATTAAGCCAAGGGACCAGCATAATAAAGAATCAATTTGGAATTATGCCAAACAGGATAACCATGTAGGCTAAATTGAGCAATTAAATAACATAAAAACTACAAATTCCCATGTGAGAATCCATAAGCAACACGGTATTATCAGAAACACTGACAAGCAATATTGCTCAGAAATGGAGACAAGCACGGAAAGTCAATTAAGTATTCTAATTTCTATGTCATTGTATAATGTATATCGTAATTGACAGAAGCACACCTGTTTTAATTTGGAACTCGAAAAGGAAATGAAGCTTGCCCAATCAGATGAAACTCAAACACCTCATTAGTCCTCAAATAGAAGCTCCCTACACTTTTCACTAACCTAATTTTTTATTGATTATCGAAAAAATCTGCACTTACCATCCAATTTGTTAAGTGTTTATAATAGATTGATTATCCTATATGGCCAATGTAAGAATTCAGAAAGGCATTCTTAGCCTAGCCTACACTATCATTGAAGAATAGCGGTGCAGCTTGATTACCAGTGCCTGCAACAACCAGAATCTACTGTACATAAAAATTGAAAAAACAGAATGACCAAAAGTCAAAAACAATTCTAATACAACTGATGAAACTATCTAACCATTTTTAAAAGCAATCCCCCATGCTTTTCCATGTCTTCCATCCTGTAAAATAAAATGAAATAAAAATGAGAGTCTACTCTAGAATTCATGAGAAGTGAGAAAGGCAGAGGAATAAATCGGCATCAACAATAACCTTGTAAAGATTGATTTTAGTGATTTCGTAAGAAACTTCGTTCCAGTGAGTCTTGGCCATGTGGTAGCCGATTCCCCAGTTAGGTAAGAACTGAGCCACATCGAACAAGTTCTTCTTTCTTCGCTTTGATTTCTTAGGGTTCTGAGTAGAAGAAACAGCAGATGAAGAAGAAGAAGAGCTACAGGATCTGATGAAGTTGATCGAAAATCTTAGCAAGGGAGAGTTTCGAACAGATTCAACTCTGCCACCCAAAGCACTTGCCATTGCTTTTCTGTTAAATTCCCTCTTGAGAAACAAATGTCAATAAAATTGGGTTCATGCTATTGTATATTTGGATTCGACTAAGTATTAAAAATAAGCTAAATAGTGAAATTGGTCTCCCAAAAGGATGATATAATAATAAATTGGGTTGTGAAAAATAAAATACAAATTCTGTCCAAAATATAAAAAATACAATAAATTATTCTTTTTTTAAATTTATGAGATCACCCTATAAGATTAATTTGATATTAAATTATAAAATTTAAAAATTAATTTATTATTAATTAATTTATCACATTTTTTACATATTTAAAAATTAAATTATTTTTTTATTTTAAAGAACACTTATAAACCATACATTTTTTAGAAATGAATTTCACAAATAAATAAATATGACATATATGATTAATACATAATAAATATATATACATCTTTTATAAATGAAT
>PYAF01003482.1:1509622-1531929 GCA_007407185.1 Glycine tomentella | reverse complement strand
AACAAGTAAAATCTATCAATTTTGTGTTTTTAAATTTTAACTAATAATAGTGTGTCAAAAAAATATGCTAAAAATGTATTGATAGCAGTTCTATTCAATCAAATTCTTATTATATTTTACAATTTTATTTCAAATAATATATTTATTTTTCTATTATAAAAGTTCAACATAAATTAATAATAAACCCTAAACAATAAAACCAAATATTTTCTGGTAATAATTGTTAAATTAAAAGCAAAACTTTTCATAAAGGCAATTTATTTTTTTAAAAAGAATGAATAATTTAAGCATATGGGAAAAGGTCTATTTTGCGATTTTGAAGACCACTTTTAAATGAATTTTTTTCTAATATTTTCACCAGAATAAATAACTCTGCAAGCTACTTCCGTTCTTAAACAAAAATAAAATAAAATTGTGTGTCCTATGACGATTTTGATTGCAACAATAATTGTCTTAAGATGTTAAAGTTTCAATTATTATAATTTTGTCTTTTGTCCTCTAAAGTGTAATCTTTCACTTTAGAAGTCCCACTTAACGCGTGAATCAACTTACATGTGCTTGTTTCAATTAAACCAGAGATCTCATATTCAAGTCATAGGTATACAATTGTGTTAAATAATTAAAGAAAAAACTTTGCCTCCAATAGTGCTACCTGTGGTCTAGAAAGAAAAAAAATCTTAACCTTGAGACTCGTTCAAATCCTAGACCACCCTATTTATCATTCTCACTTTTTTTTCCATGAAGTATTTATAATTCTAATGAAATACTACCAGTTTTCACAAATGAATACAACCACACCATCATTATACAACTCTTCCCCCATCCATCCCCCTCCCCCCTTTTGTGTTTTAATTTTTTATAAAGAAGCCATAAATAGTCTTTACTTCAACCAATGCATTAGCATTGCTCCCTTTTTAAGATAGTACAGAAACTTAAGTCAGCAGATTTCAACAATTTGAAGGTTGAATCATATATATAGACATGTAATAAAATATCATAAAGTTTCTAATAAAACCAACAGTTCCTCTGCTGTCAGACTAGGAAAACCAAAATATTAAGGATGCATTGGACATAAGCTGCTTTAAGAAAACGCGGTATATACTGGCAACAATCATGTTATACCCTCAAGTTTAAGCAGTTGTAACCTTGTTTATGCAGCTCATCCATATGAAAGCAACTATTTTCCCTCATTAATTTGGTCTGCAGCCAAACAACTCAACTTTTAAGCAGACAAAAAACAAGATTCACATAAACAAGGTCAGCAGTGTAAAAGAAATTTGAGTAAACATAATATGTCTGTAGCCTCCGACCACACCCTATATGTTGTACCTTTATTACTTCTCAGACTCTTGTTTGAAGGATTCTACTGGTGGCACACTGGCAGATTCATGATTATTGCCTCTTAAAATATCCATATCTTGTTCCTTAAAAAAAATAGATTATATGTTAATTCAACAACTAAATCAAGTGTCACAACTTTTGTAGTTTCTGTGCGCTTAAGAAAACCAATTAAATTCAAGGGTTATGAAATGCATATTACAGAACAGCCCACAATCTAAGAACTCAAGTCAATGCGGAAAATGAAAAAAAAATAAAAATTACATGGTTGTTTGGTGCTGGTCCATTTAACCGCAGTGGCCTCGTATTAAGATCAGCTAACTTTTTATCCATTTTTCGATGACCATCAATAGTATTTTCTTGACTTGGAACAGGTGAGACACTGTGATTCTGCTGACTATCTCTTGTTTTTAGCTTGAGTGACTGACTTTCATCCCTTCTTGATTCATTTTGATCCATAGGTTGCAGCCCTAGTTCTTCCATTTGGGCAGGTTTATCACATGGAAACTGCCATAAAAAAGGCCAAAAAGAAGATAAATAAACTTCAAAATATCTATTCAGAAGCTATAAAGCTTGATAATTCTTTCAGCCTAAAACATACCTGAACTCTTTGCCTCAACAGAAGATATCTTCCATGAGTTCTTTTACCACCAACATGCACAATCATATCACATTGCAGACACAGCGAACTACCATCTATCTCACAGTAAAAGAAAGCTACACATAGAAATTTCCATGACAAGGGAGAAAGATTCAACTTCTATATAGTTTAGAATGCACAATCTTGCAAAAAAGATGTGAATACCCTTCAGTACCAGGTGCTTTTTCACATATGTCACAGCGTGGAACATCAGTGGGGTCAGCAAGGCCAACCCGAACGTGTCTACTAGCAAGTTTGTTACACATATGGATCTGTAGCTCCAATGCAAACCACAAACACACTGCTGTCAGAGAAAAAATTACATGCAAACGTCTGGTACTTCCATTAAATTATATATGAATGTTGTCACCAGAAACACTTGACAAAAGGCATAAATCAGTGGGTCTTAGTAAATATTACATCATTCAATCCAAAATATAAAATTCACAGGTAGGATGCATCACTCAACATGAAAAGATTTGCAAAGAAAGTATGTACAAATGGCCGGTACAAAATACCATTTCATTCAAGTACTTAACTACTTATTCTTGTGCCAATTTCAAGCGAATCCCAATTTCAACTCTGCTGTCCCAATGTTACCTCTTTTGATTAAGTGAATCAATCTCCATATCAAGATTCCATACAATAATAATTCAAAGGCATTTAAAATCCAATGGTGTAAAAGAACATCTTAAAAAGATAAACGCATTGTTTAGATAAACTTATCCATAAACAGTTACAGGAAAAGATAATAAGAAGGTAAAATGAGTTGAATTTCTCACGTAAACTAAAATCAACTAATGCACTTAAGCTTTTGGAGAAGTTGAATGAAAGAGCTTCTATAAAAGTTAAGTGAAAGTTAAGTGTACAAACTGATGTATATTCAAACAAGGCCATATAATATAATTAATGAAACATAATAGTAGCAAATTGATTAATCCACTTAGGAACGAGTTGAAAGAAACTCATTCATTTTGGTCGTACTCAAAGAAGGTAAGAAATTACATCAACAGCGAACAATATCTAAAATGGTAGTAAATGCAAATTAAAAACAACATGAAAATCTGAGAAACAATTGTGAATGAGTTATGAGAGAGCGAAAGTATTAACTCCAGTAAATAAATAAATATATATATATATACACACACACACACACACGATGAAACATTCAAACCAAAATAGGTTGTCCCTGAGTTATATATTATTACTTTGCAGATGAAAGTTGTTGAAGCAATCTCCAAGATCCAACACCAAAATTAAAGTGAAATAATAATATTCAACCAGAATTTGGCATCATTTGTTGCTCCTTTGAACACAATTTATTTATTAAATCACTACTTATACTCATTTAAAAGTAGAATAATATAGAATTCAATCAAGCAGGGAAAAGTGTAAATAATTCTTCAAAGTATTGAAATATGGATGAAAAAAGTGAAATTGAAAGAGTGAAGAAAGGAACCTTGTGGTCACAAGCGGAGCAGAGAGCAGCCTCATCAGCGGCGCAGAAGAGAATGGCAGCGGCGCTCTCGCATACGTCGCAAAGGGTTCGCATTATCTTCAATTCTTTATCTTTATGTCTTCCAATGCTCTCCTTCGCCCCTTCTTCTTCTTCTTCAATTCCTCAAAACTTGACTTCATCTTAGCAATTCTAAAACAGTACTATTAAGAAGGATTCCACAACCAGACGAATGCAAAGTTGAAAAATACTTGAAAGTAAAGGAGAGAAATAATTTTAAAAATTAAAATTTATTGATTTAAATTATTATCTCATACAAGTCAATACATAAATTTATTATACAAGTAATTTATTATTATTTTTACACTTTCAAAGCTGTTAATTTTTATTTTTAGTTTATAAATAAATATTAATTTGTTAATAAAAAAGATTAAATCTGTGATTTTTTTTTCACTATCCAACTCACTAATATCTCCTAGATGAAATAACCTAACTAGGATTAGAGATTATTCTTCATTAATTAAGCTTGATAATATTTTATATTAATGTTATGATAACCTAAAAAAATATTTTAATTATTTATTTATTACTTATATTTATACAGTAATTTAATATAATACAATGAAAAATCAACATATAACTAGTAACTAATACTCTTTTAAGAATAAATATGAGCAAAATTAATTAATTTTGTGTTAATTAAGGATTTTAGTCAATGCTCTATCTTTTTATAAGAAACAAATATCATTCGTTTCTTATAAAAATCAGATAGAATATTGTTTAATTTTACTAATATATTTTTATTAAAATTTAATATCAATAATCGTAACCAAAAAATTCAATAGAAATTAATCAACTTCATTGAAAAAAAAAATATACTTGGATACAAATATTAGGGTGAAAAAATAAATACTATAAATGAACTGTCAACATTTTGGATTAGATAAAGCCTTTTATCTAGGGGTGTTTGCGGTCTGGATCGGATCGGTTTTGAAACAAAAAATCATCTGATCCAATTCCTTCGGTTTGGTCATTTGATCATCTATTAGGTTTGAATTTTTTTTCAAATCCGATCCAATCCAATCCAATTTTTTTCGGTTTGGATTGGATTGGTTTTCGGTTTTTTAAAAAGTCTAAAAATAAAAATTATGAGACTTATTTTTATCAAAATAAGGAGTATCTAACATAAACAAATACATTCATTGGACAAAAACAAATATCATTTTCTAATTTTCATTAGACAAACACATTAATTGGACAAAATAAGGAGCAATGTATTGGATTTTTGGTTTTTGGACTATGATGGGGAATACGTCCAAGTAGATAAAGGGTAAGGTATGGTTTATAATTGGATCGGTTTGGATTGGATCAGTTTTCACCGGCCAATCCGAAAACCGATCCAATCTGGTGAAAATTTTCGATTTTTCGATTTTCAATTATTTCGATTTTCGATTCGGTCATCGCGGTTTGGATCAATTGATGAACACCCTTACTTTTATCCATGCATTGATCGTCGTGGCAAGTGGTAACTTTTCTTCTTTTTTTTTTTCTTCAATGTGGCAAGTGGCAACTGAGGACCATGAACCATGGCTGCTACCCGGGCCCACTATGATACTTTGCTCGGTCACGTAGCTTCCACGTTCAAAATTAAAATGATAAACAAATAATTTACATTACTAATTACTGTATAATTCCTTTTATACATCTATTTTCTTTCAAATAGGATATTGTTTGAATAACTTAAATTACTGTTAAGTATAGTATGTGAATCAATTTGAACAGAAGTATCTCTCATATAATCATTAAAAGAAAATACTTAAATCACTTTTAAATTTTTAGATTAAATCACGTAATTTTTTTGTATAATAATTTAACTAAAGGTTGTTACGTAATTATTTTGATCGAAAAGGTTAGATAATATTACACATGGTTCTTTTTGAATATAGATTATTTATACAACTTAATTTCATTTTGTTTATAGGAGAGAAAACTGGAGGAAAAAAATAGAAAGGAAAGAAAATATGATTAAGGAAATATTTTCTTCTGTTTGAAGAAAAAATGGAAAGAAAATTTGTTTTTTTAGATAAAAAATTTTATTTTTTTTTTCCTTCCATTTTTTTTTCCAATTCAAATTTTAAAATTTTCATTTCTTCCTTATTTTCCTTCCATTCAACCAAATATAGGGTTAATGTGTGCAGTATAGTGGCAAAAGTCCATATGTATAATAATATAATGGTTTTACATCTTTTGTTATTTATTTTTATGTGTTTTATGTCTTGTTGAAGTATATGTATAAACTAATTACTTAAAAAGATATCACTTTGTAAGAAAAAAAAAATGATTTTGTATAACTTGTCATGTAAAATAATCTAAATGAAACAATTAAGTGTCTTGTTTTGAATTTTGATAATTAGAGTTTCCAAACAATTAGCTAGTATTCAAAACTCAGCTTTTCCTATATATAGACACACAAGATGATTGTACTCGACAAAAGTAGATGATAGAGCATGCTGGAACCACAAAGATTCGAAGGTGAGTAATATGAAAGCAACTGTTCATCCATTCACAGCCACATGTTGTATAACTACCAGCCTGTGTTCGTGGTGGCTTGCTATTATCGTTTGCCAGTGAAAAAAATGGCTAATTCATTGAACCAAAACTCCAAAAATTTATGTTAAGATTGATTACATCATGAAAGCACCACCAAATCGAATCTCATACTAGTATTCTCGTGTCAGCTTCTATTCTATTGTCGCATCTTTACTTTTTTATATTCTGGGTCATTTTCTATTCTTTATGGCCCAAAATACTTGTATATGGGCTTACAATAACAGTTTTTCTTGTGTTCTATGTACAGCCATATCGGGCTGGTTTCTAATGAACGAGCCCGGTGGAATGGAATTACAGAGTGCGCAAAAAATGAGCAAGTTTCATATGACCCCGAAGCTACACATTGATAAATACATTTTGGAAGTTGGAATAAAAATAGATACTAGAAAGAAAGAAAAAGTCTGATTTTTTTAATTAAAAAGAAATGGAAAATACTAAAACCTACGGGGGAAATGACAATGGAATCAGGGATGAGTGAGTTTGCATCTTGGGTATAAGTTCATATGACTGTAATTTACCTGATTAGTTAATAAAATTTTCATAGCACTTTTAGAACCTGATCATGCGTGATTTACTCGAGAAGTTATAGAGTTGGCCCACTAGTTGGAGAAGGAAGCAAAAGAAGTCCCAGATTTGAATCTTTTCACTATTTTCTCTCGTTGAATCAAGTGTAGTTTGCACAGAAAGTTGTCACAAAGTGTTCGACTTAAAATCACATTAATAATGCTAATTATGATGTCATCTAGTTCAGAATTTAGCAAATTTGATGAAGCAGGAACTCTGGGAAAACAAGTTCAATACACTTGATTTGCAGGGCTTATATAAACGGTTTTCATTTTCTTCTTCCAAAAATTAGTGTTAAAATATTTCCCTTGTTGACTTTTTTTTTGCATTATGTAATATTTTTTATATTGATTAATTTTAAAAAATATACATATTAAAAACATTCCTTCATTTTTTTTATTTTCCTCATATTATACATATATAATTTAATTATGTGTATTTTGTCTAAATTTCAAGCTACAATTCTAAATTAGTATTCAGTTGATTCAAGACTAAGTTGGGTTCACAAATAAAACTAGTCAAATCGAAAAATTAGGTCTGGGCATATCATCCTGTTTAAAGTATTTCTTTCGTTTTTAAATCAAACCAGCTATAAAGTTCAAAGGAAGGTGTTCTGCGTCTGACTTTACTCCAAAGCCTGAGACTGAATTAGATTCCAAGATCTAAAAGAAATTAGGAGGGGAGCAGAGCAATTGCTGAATGTTGCAACGAGCTTGGAGTTGGACATCAAAGAGATAATAATGTATGAGAAAAGCCTTCATCTGACCAAAACATGAACAACGCACAAAAACACATGCAACTCAGTCTTTATAAAAGCCAGCCTCTTTGGACTTTAATCCAAGTTTTTGTTCTGCATCAACCTGTTAACACTTTTTGCATGTGCTCAAGTAAAAGGTGTAAGTTATGGACTTCTCAGCAGCTTAAAGATAACTTCGTTGCCATCATTGGTAAACTTTGGAGTAATTTATTGAAACAAAAGAAATTCATAACAGTACAATAATAAAATATCATTTACTAAGGGACAAATTATAAGTGTTAGGATGGTTTTTATTAGATTAATAGTTATCTAACAGAAATTAAATTATTGATATAAAAATTGTAGATTTATACATAGGGTCATGACTAGTTTTATACAAATGATCGTTTAAACTTCCAATCATTTTAGGACCCCTCAAAAGACTATATGTATTTTAAAAAATATATATTCTTAGTTGAAAAGTTTTATTATGGTGATATATTTTATTAACTCGTTTTTATTTTTTATATCAGTTTAAAATAAAATTTATTATCAACATTATGATTTGTCTCTTCTTCCCTCCTATATCTTTCTAACTTTCCATTTTCTAAATTTATTTGGGGGGATTTTAATATTATTAACCATTATTATGGTAAATTGGTAATAACAGAGTGGTGGGTGTAGATAAGATAATAAATAAAGATACTATTATTATTATTTCATATGAATAATAAGATACCTTAAAAAAAGATAATAATTTTATTAAAACATTTAATGTGTATGAAAATAAAGTGTTATTTTGCTACTATTTCCTATTATTTTTATTAATTATAAAGAATATTATAATGCACACATTATAGATTAATATTAAGGTAGTTTAATTGAAATCAATAATAAAAAAAATGTTAATTCTCTAGTTCATCAGAAAAAATGATCATTATTAAAACAGAGTTCAATCAAATAAGTAAAATTTGACCAAAAATATTTTTATTAAATATCGAATCCAAATACTACTCGAATGATTCAATCTTAATTTCAATATATTAATAACTTATTTTCAATCTTTTTTTTTTGTTAATAATTACCATTTCATCTTGTAAGTATATTCATTAAAAAAAATTAAATTTGAGTAAACTTACGGGGTTTTACTATGAATATAGATGAACTCAACCATAGTAGATTTTCTTTTAAAAAAAATATTCATATATAAATCATTGTCTTTTTCTATAATTATTTTGCGAGTGCCTAGTGATTTAAACAGGATGAAGAGAATTGAGATGAGATGAGAATACAGTATAAAATGCAAAGGGCCCATACAATCATAGGAACGTGTGCAACCCAAAACCGAAATGGAAGAGTTGTCTTTGACTCTTCCCGCAAATCCCAAACCGTACGATATCTTTTGCAGTATCGTTTTTCTGCTTTTGTTGGCACTTTAGAATGTGCCTATAGTTTCATAAGTGGCATGCTATGGTCCATCATTATGCCACCAAATGGGAAAGACAACACTTTCTTTCTTCCTCTCCCGCAAAGGCTTAAACCCCGCCATTTTTAGGTTGCTCTTCATTAGACCCTTGATGTCATTTAATAATTAGAGGTTAATTGAAAATGTTAAGTCAAATAATAATGAATTCTTAGAGAATCATTTTTTAAGTTAATCAAATGTAGTTGTGGTGTTCTTGTCATTGAGTGAAAGGTGGACTTAATTTGCGGAGGGGATTGAAAATCACTCAATTGAACCGAAATAAAAGGAGTGAAGATACATCATCAAGAGGAGGAAGTCCCTCTAATTCTATCACTATTTTAACCAAGGAACATGAAAAATTAACAGCAGAACTGTTTCCAACTAGTGATTGAAATAATATAAATTGAGTTATATATTCTCAACAACCAATCAGATAAATCCCGTGTTGGTCATTTGATCGCTTATACATTCTTGATCAAAAAACAAAATCAGCATGATATAAATTATTCTCGAGTTTAAAGCCAAATTTATTTATAGATATGCTTTTTACATAAATAAATGGTTCTTCGTTCCTATCATACATACGTAAACTCTAAACTTGACACCCAAGTTATAATAAATTAATTTAACTGCAAAGGGCATATTTTCCAAACTTCATTGATTTATGTTAGGACCAAAAAAGCTAACGTATAATGAAACATGAAAAAAAAAAACGCACAATGAATAACCAATATACGTAAGTTCAAGATTTAAATGAAATAAAAAGGTACGTAATTATGATTAATGACTTCTTCAGAAAGGGACGCCATTGTTTTCTTGTGCTTAATAATGTTTTAAGCTCCGAACACGAAACGAAGAAAATTATGCATGTAATGATTTTCATTGACTTGGTAAGATTGTACAGATTCACGCGTAATTTAAAGTTTCTGTAATCAGGGTATGATATTTTCTACCTGGTAATTAAAATAATGTTAATTAAAGAGGGACCAGGTCTAGGGCTTTCACTAATTAAGTTAAAAAAACTAAACATGAAAAATAAACTACAATACTTTTTAAATAAAGACATTTTTTTTCTTGTAACAATTTGAAGAATTGTTCTTAAAATATAAAATGGAATAATAGATAATGATTTTTATTGATAGTGTAAATAATGGATTTGACCCCTCTAAAATGATTTTTTTGTTGCTATTATAGATACAAAAAAAATGTTGTAGCTAGTGAAATGTATTTTTTTACATAAACTAGTGAAATATATTTTTAAAAAAATGCATTATGTGAAAATGGGAGGGGGGAGTAATTAACTATATTAAAACTTAGGTTAAATTAAGAATGTCGTCCCTAAACTTTGATACTATATGGAAAAAAAAAAAACTCTACATTTTTCTTCTTAAATGATTTTTTTTTCACAAACTATTCCCATCATTTGTCAACGCCACTATCAATGCCAAAGTATTTTTCTTATAGGTACTAAATAAAAAGTCCACGTTAAACATAAGAAAGAAGTGTATTTTTTTTTTCCTATGAAAGGACCAAAATAAAATATAAGTTAAATTTATTTTATATAGACACTAAAATTATAAAAAAAAAAATCTCTAATGTAGAGATTAAATCTAATATTGATGTAATCTTGTTGGCAGACAATGAGAATCATTATAAATATAAACGATTGTTTAAGTGATTTTTAACTAATACTCGATAACATTGTTGATTTGTTCATAAATATCATGATATTTGTGGATGGCAACAACAACATTGTACTGTATTTTATTCTAAGGTTGGTAGCTAGTGTGACACAGAAAAGAAAGCAGTTGTCCTGGTTTATATATATATATATATATATATATATATATATATATATATATATATATATATATATATACACACACATATTGCCTCTCTTACAGCTGTCCCCGATCACAACGTGAAGCACGTTACAAGGACCAAGCCCCTCCCAAAACTCCTTCCTTATTTTCCACTTCTAAGTTCTGACAGAGCAAGTTTGGCAGAGTTCACTGTATACGTTACAAACAAAACGGAATTATGTTTACCGATTGTTGTTGTTCGTCTAGCTTAGACATGTTAATACAAACTAGAAACTAAAATAAACAATGAAAATGAAGATCAACGCGCCAATCCAATAAAATTTATCCTTCATATATGGTGGATTTCTTCTAAAGTGGGAAAGATAGATAAACGAACACACCCAATCTAATTTGCACCGTTTTATTAGGTAAATATCATGATGTGGAAGACGGATGAAGTTCTATTTACATATTTGCACGTGGAAAAAAAAATAACATTGCTTTTGTACCTGCAGAGTAGTATTAGGATAATTAAGAGATTATTTATCCTTCTTCGACGAATTCCTTTTTCAGAGACAATGAAGACAGACATTTATAAAAACACTTTCATACTTAAGTCATTTATCTCCTCAAATATAATAAATGAGAATAAATAATCTACTACATTGAAAATTTTACTCTATATATACAACATTTATGGGCCTAGGATCCATTCCATGGATCTTACCTTTAAGATTAATAAGAATTTTAATCCATAATTACTTACTAATGATGACTTAATGATGATGATTTTACTCTTAAGTAATCTTCTTCTCTTAATTTCTACTATAATATAAATATATTGTTCTTTGCCTTGTCTCCAAGTGGTCATGGTTGAGGGGTGTTCGACCATGACCATAAGGTGTCTTGCCATAAGTATGGATGCTGCATTAGGGTGGATGGAGAGCTTGAATTGATGGGTGTACACTAAGAACGTAGTCCTCAAGAAAAGCTTTCAAAAAATTATATCATACTATTATCAAATTGACCAATGATTAACTCATGAGTATCTATAATATATTAAGAATTTTGCTAATCAGTATCATTAGGATATTAGTTAATAAATTAGTAATAAAAGAAAGTTTTTCTAAAAATCATATAGAAACACAATTTTATGCATCTTAATAAGAAAATATTTTATTTTTGAATCAATATTAAAAGTACTAATTAATATTTGTCATATACTAATACGATTTATGTCGGTGGTAATATCAAGGAGACAATGTCCTTCTCAAATGTTACTAAAATACTTTGTTTTTTTTTTTTTAAGTACTATCAACATTAATTAAAAGACGTACAATGATAAAATAAAATTTATTTCACAAAGAGGAAATATTTGTTGTCTTGCACTAGTATTTTTATAGATTTGGAAGTCAATCAATCAAGTTAGTTAAATTGAAACTATACCCATATGATTATACATCTTTCACCAATAAAAGTTGATCTAGTTGACAATGAATAAATTCGTATTCCAAAAGGACATGAGTTCAATTTCTACTATCAATGTGAGAACCTTATTAGTGGATAATATATAAGTATTTTTGTAAGTGTCATTTGAGCCTTGAGGTCTGTCCTGACCCTGATGAGCACTCGAGACCCAACTCACCTAAATTTTTATGTACAAAAAAACAGTTATACATCTTTCATTACGATAATACCTTGAGACATGATTGACACCCCTCAGTCACAACCAAGTGTCTATTGATTAGTTACTATCCCATGACCACGACTAGATATTCCCTCGATACATGATTGGATATTCCTTCAGTATAATCAAATATTTTGAACAAGTGATATATTCAAAACGAATAAACCATTTTTTAGATATGACTCATTAATGTTATTTTTTATATGAGGAATTTTACAACTTTAATTAATACAAAGTATTATCAATAACTTATAAATGATCTAATGAAGAGTGGATTTGTTTTTATAAAAAAAACATTTTTATGGAGTAAAAGATAATTATATCTTGAGTTAGATAAGATTACTATGTGAAAAAAAAAAATTGACACCAATATGATAAAAAACTTAACATTTAAAACCCCAATTATAAGATTCCTTATCTCGCATTTCAAATCTCAATAATCTTTTAACATGTACTTTAATATTGAAATGTGAATGTTATTTTTTATTTTTGTGTGTTTAATTGGTGTGTATCGTTAGTGTAAAAGTTATTGTGCTATTGTTGTAAATGACGTAGTAAAAGAAATGTACACTAGTTAATATATATATATATATATATATATATATATATTATTTGTTTTCATTACCAACAAGGATTTGGTTGAATTAAATAGATCTAATTTTATTTTAATATTTTAATTTAGGTTATGTGTGATTTTAATTCTTTCTTCAAATGGATTAAAAAAATTCTTTTAAAAATTAAGTAAAACCAGTCCTTTATTTTCAATTTTCTTTACTTAAATCTTACCAATCAAAATATCAAATATTACTCAAAATAAAAAAACCTCAAAATATATGGACAACCTTGATTCCTATAGTAATTATCTTATGACAGTGTCCGTAAGGAACTGCATTCTAGTCCGCTACACACACAAACTCAAAATTTGATAATAAATTATAATGTTACATCTTACAAAATATTTCAAATTTTATTGTTTCTTTTTACTAAAATTTACACTTTCAAAATGATTTCATATCTTAAATTTATCACAAACTCCTAAATATTTGAATATGAAATAAGAATTTGAAATTTTTAAATTAAAAAATAAATAAAGAAATGTAATTTTTTACAAAAATTAGACATAATTCAAATAAGCCATTTGTTTGGTAGAATGAAATGAAATCCAAAAAAAATTGAATTAATTAGTATGGTGCTTTCAAATACAATTAAGTTAATTCAATAAGACAAGATCTCATTGTAAATCTAAGTCTTCATTTATTTTTTAATGTGAGACAGATACCAGCAATTATTTGTTTTTTCATAATAAAACAGTGTTTTAAAATCACAGATAAAATAGAAGAAAAAAAAAAACCATAAATAAATACTCCATCTCCAATTGGAAGTGCTACAGTATTTAATAACTGTAGTGACCGTTAGACACAAAACTCCAAACGTGTCGATGCTCAGCTCAGCTCGGGGAATGGAACTTTAATCCGTATGGACGGTTTCTCAAACACAGTCATTAAGACATTAACGTGAGTGGGTACAACTCTGCACGTGCCTAGGCGGCGTTTGGATCACAACCGCTCACATAAATACATCAATACCCACAAAGTCCCCTCCCATTACGTGACTGGGAGAATAACATCGAAGCAAAAAGCAGGGACACAATCGTCATTTACCTTTCACCTCTCCCACCTAAGCAAGAATAAGGAAAAAAGAAAAATAAAAAAGTCAAATTAAAAAAATGACAAGAAAGAAAAGAATAGAAACATGGAAGAAATAGACACACCCCTTCAGATTTACGCGCCCGCTGGTCCATTCCCAAATACGATGCGTGTGAGCTTCAGACTCTGAAGAGAGAGAGAGAGTGAAGACTCAACCGACGACTCTCTCTCTCTAACTCGCATTGTGTTCCGTTGTGTTCTGTTTCAGATCGTGGTTCGTCACTTCGTTGTTCGTGAAGTTGTTTCAGATTCTAACTGTTCTATTCCCTCATCAAGTATGTTTTTCTTCTTCTTCTCTATCACTATTCTCTCTCTGTTTTTTTTATATAAAAATCTGACAGTTACTTAACGCTACCGTGCTACGTTGTGGCTTGTGCCGGCTTCTGAAGAAGAATACACTTGCTAAGTTCCAAAAGATCCGCTCTGTTGTGAACCTTGATTTGAAGAATACACTTAACGCTACGTTGCATCATTCAACGAGGCATTTATTTAACAGAAGTAGAGATGATCAATTATTTCTATTTCAGTTCATATCCGATTTCTGAATTGTGATCACGAAAAAAAAAAAAAAACAGCTCCAGAACTTAGCGGAGGTTGCAGATTCATAAATTAACCACTCTGTGCTGTGAATGTGGATTAGGTTATCGGTGTTACGGTATGGCGAAAAGGATATGTGGAAGTTGAGAGTTGAAAATTCCTTGATTTGCAAATAAAAATAAAAATGATATGAATGAGAATGAGTGAGTGTTTGTGATGCTTTTGTTAATTGGCCAGAAGTAAAAATAAAGAGGAGGAGGGTGGAAAAAAAGCTGAAAAGGATGGTACTGTTTGTTGGGGACCAGTGTTGCGCTATGTGTGCATACTACCAATTTTTTATGGTCAATTTCATATTTATTATTATGTAAAAACTCTGTTACTTCGTTCTCAAGCGTTATTGGGGGGTCGCTGCTGTTGAAAGCTTTCTATTCTTACATTACAATTGGTCATTGTTGAAGGAAGGATTAATGGAAAAGGGAACCCCGCTTTTTTATGCTTTGTGTTAGCCCCAGCAACACCTTTTTTTTTTTTTTTTTGTAATTTTTCTTTTCCCTTGCTCCTTCTTCTTTATTCTTCTCTCCATATGAAGCTTGGTACCAAAGATTATATAAGTAAAAGACCGGCATGTCCTTTAATCGGGTTAAACTAAAACCATGATTGATCATCTCTCTCTCTCTTAAAACAGAAGTCTTTTGGTTTTAGGTCGTGATATATTGCCAACCACTGATAGTTTATTGATGATAAAAGCGTAATTAGTTAGCATTCTGTTTTGTCTCGGTCTTTCTTTCGTTGGTTGGATATAAATATAATTGCTGTTATTGCCTATTTTATTTATCAACCGAAATTAATGGGTTGCTATCTTTTCTGAGTTTGGTCATTTCATGATTATGAATTATGATTATCACTAGCATTTAGTAAAGGGGGGCTTAGTATTTTTTGTGAACTCCCAGATCTTTTCTTTTAAATGCTGGCATTTTGGGAAATGAATAATAGCTTTAATAGTTACCCACCCCACTTGTCCTCTTTTAGGAGTCATGGGCTTGTTCTTGAGGTCTGATTAGCTTGTTAATTGGGTTGGAGAAATCATTGAGTTAAAAGAGAGAAATGGGAGCTGTTGCTGGAGAAGAGCTGCTGAAATGGGAGAAGATGCAAGGAGTGAGCGGTCGCGAAGAGAAGATTCTCGTGTCAATAAGGCTGAGGCCTTTGAATGAGAAGGAAATTGCTGCTAATGAATCAGCAGACTGGGAATGCATTAATGATACTACCATCTTGTACCGGAACACGCTGCGTGAGGGTTCCACATTTCCAAGCGCCTACACATTTGGTAAGCAGATGCCTCTTTTTAATAATGTTGCTTTATTATTTTGGAATTTGTATTGCCATTGAAACTGAAATATTCAGTTTCAGGTTTAGACCTGATATTAACAAGTACTAACAAGTATTGGGGACTTAACGTGGGTTAGATTTGGCAAATATATATTCATAAAGGGATCACTTTCCTTCACCTGAAAAATGATGTTTAATTATTTTTATATTTTGAATAGTTTCGGATTGCATTGCTTTGGCTCACTGCTACGGCAAGGCAACGCACTCTTTTCCTAATTTACATGGTCTAACATTATAAAATAGTTAATGTTGATGCAAACATTAGGCAGATTTTTCCTTTCCTATTTGGCTGAATGAACTAAGGCAACTTGCTGAGGTGTCAATACCTGTTTTTTTTTTTTCAAATTTAATTTTTAGACCTACCTCTGTTACGCTTAAGAATCCATTTTGCATAGTTTTGTTGTATGATAGTGTTTCAAAGTTTTTTTTTTTATTTTTTAAATTAAGACATTGAATTGGTGATTCATTAATTATGGGCAGAGTGTTTCTAAATTTTCGTTTTCATTGGTGGTAGACAGAGTGTTTCGGGGTGATTGTGTCACAAGGCAGGTATATGAGGAAGGAGCCAAAGAAGTTGCTCTTTCAGTTGTCAGTGGAATTAACTGTGAGTATATATTTTTATGCTGGCTTGTTTCTTAAACGCTTTGTGAACTTTGATTAATATAGGTGTCTATATATTCTTTCAGCAAGTATTTTTGCATATGGGCAAACAAGTAGTGGAAAGACATACACGATGGTTGGAATAACTGAATACGCTGTTGCAGATATTTTGGACTATATAAAGAGGGTAATTAGACAACTATTATATTGATATATGCCTGTTTAACTCTTGGCTTTCATTCTCCACCAGAGATCTTGTTTATAACATTATTAATAAGTGCTATAGACATAAGAATATTTTGACTTTTTTAGCATGAAGAAAGAGCATTTATATTGAAGTTCTCAGCAATTGAAATTTACAATGAAATTGTTAGAGACCTCCTCAGCACTGACAACACTCCACTTAGACTACGTGATGATCCTGAGGTGAATGCCTTATATATATATATATATATATATATATATATATATATATATATATATATTGGATAGAAGTTTAATACTAAAAAAGATTGCATAATTAACTGTTGTTTTGTTGATTCATTATTTTCATCAGAAAGGGCCCATTTTAGAGAAACTCACAGAGGAGACTCTACGGGACTGGGAGCATTTAAAAGATCTTCTAGCCTTCAGTGAAGGTAAAGAACTTTGTAGAGTTTTCTTGTTCTAGGGTAGTCAGTAGTCGGTACCATTATATTGCTTAGTGCTTACTTTATTCTTGCAGCTCAGAGACAGGTGGGAGAGACATACCTAAATGAAAAGAGTTCTAGATCTCACCAAATTATCAGATTGGTACGTGCATTCCCCTTGTATGCTTAAAATATTGTGCTTTATATTTTTTACTGATAGACTTCCATTAATGGAGTTGCAATCTTTCAGACAATGGAGAGTTCTGCCAGGGAATTCCTGGGCAAAGGCAACTCAGCGACCCTAGTAGCTAGTGTGGTATGTTTACATTTTTCAAATTTCCCTATTGTTCTGGGCATAAAATGTTTATCAAAGATTTTATAATTATTTAATTTGTTTCTCTGCAGAATTTAGTTGATTTGGCAGGGAGTGAGCGTGCATCTCAGGCATCATCAGCTGGGATGAGATTAAAAGAAGGTTGTCATATAAACCGGAGTTTACTTACTCTTGGAACAGTTATTCGTAAGCTTAGGTTGTCTACTTCTTCCTTAGCTTATGATGTCTTCCTTATTTACGGAGTTTCTAATATAGTTAGAAAATCTTATTTTATTATTGCTTAGTCTTATTAGGTTGCTTACATTCTTTATGCATGAAACTGACTAGCACAATACTTCATCTTTTTGCACTATTATAATATCATAGGCTAATGTAGTAGGATAGTGCTTCTATATATAAAATATTAGGGTAACCTCTTTTGTTAATTTATATGAAACTGAGTCGTTAGAGAGCTGAAATCTAGTTAATGTGATGTTTATTTCACCCATCGTCAAGAAATTGAGACAAAGGAAGACAGATTAATGTACTCTGTTTCCATATTTTTATATTAGAAATCTTCTGTATGTTCAAACCTTAAGGCAGGAGCTACTCTATATAACTGTTCATATGTAAAACTTGGAAATTCCCCAGTGCTGCCATTGAAATCTTAGATGATGCTCTTGAAACTCCCTTCCCAATTTCTAGTCTGTTGATTCTTTCTTCTACACCATATCAAAATTGAAAATGTTTGAAGTTCCATTGACATAATGTGAATGAATGCAGTAAGGGAAGACATGGACACATCAATTACAGAGATTCCAAGTTGACACGCATACTGCAGCCTTGTTTGGGTGGAAATGCCAGAACAGCTATCATTTGCACTTTGAGCCCTGCACGTAGCCATGTTGAGCAAACCAGAAACACACTTCTTTTTGCTTGTTGTGCAAAAGAAGTGACCACTAAAGCACAGGTTAATGTCGTGATGTCTGATAAGGCATTGGTCAAGCATTTGCAAAAAGAGGTGGCTAGATTGGAGAGTGAGTTGAAAACTCCTGGTCCTGCTACCTCCAATTGTGATTATGCAGCATTGTTGAGAAAGAAAGATCTCCAGATAGAAAAGGTCATATAATTTACTGTTTGAATTTTTATGCTATTATGTTTGTATTGATTGTGGACATGTCTACGCATGGAATTTCAAAGATATTTAGAACAATATCGTGCAGTAACCTCTCTTTTCTGGCTACTTGAGTTAGTGAACTGTACTGCCCTTGTGAATTTATGTATCCTAATATCGAAGAGAAGGGCTGCATCATGTTTGAGTAGACTCTAAATAGACTGCTTGTTTACCCGTCTTTTTTATATTTTTGGGTGGGGACAGGGTTTTTCTTCAATATATCCTACTGGTATTTGGCGATTAGAGATAGCCTTCAACATGTGTGTCACACTCTCCTTGGAAACACTTGAATGTAGCAGCCATTTATATATGTTAATAGTCTTGCTTTTTTTGGGTGAAACTGGATATCTTAGATATAGTTGTAGTGATGTTAATAGCATTTTACATTTTCCTTACTCCTCAGATGTTGATAATATTGTGTTTCAATTATTCAGATGGAGAAGGAGATTAGGGAGCTAACTAAGCAACGTGACCTTGCTCAATCAAGGGTTGAGGACTTGCTTCGCATGGTTGGAAAGGATCAGATATCTGGAAAAGTAGTTTCCATTTTGTAAATTCTTTTACATATTTGAGATCATGCCTCTAAATTGGGATTGTTTTTGTTCAGGCTAGCATTAATAATCATCTTAATCTGCAGGAAGGGGAAGATATCTGGGAAGATGATTGTTCAGTATCAGAGTCATCCAGCATTTGTGGTCCTCATCGTCCTAGTACCCACATTAGAGAGTTCAACAATCCTCATTATAATGATGGAGACAGTGATCCTGATGGTAGGTCCTTGCATATTTATGCCTGTAGTAGTTAGTTTGATATAAATGATAATATTCTTCGGTGGAACTGCATCAGATCCCATCATTATACATTCGTTAGCTTTTGCTTGTACAGAAGACCCTGATGATTATTGCAAAGAAGTTCGATGTGTTGAGAATGGGGTGTTAGCTTTACCAATATCTGGAGAGGAAAGTGGAACAAGCCAAGAAATATCTTCATATTTGAATGAAGATACTGGAGACAGTCTGATCCAAGAAAATTCAACATTGCTGGAGCAGAGACTGCATGTTGTACAGTCAACCATTGATTCTCTTGTATGTCCTTCCCCTGATGAACAATCTCCACAGGTCATGTCAGAAAATAATATGCATCTTAGATTAACTAGAAGCTGGAGTTGTACGGAATATCACATGGCTGGTTCTCCCGAGTCAGTAGGGGGAATACAGAGGACTCCAGCCAATGGATATGAAAAAGGATTCCCTGGAAGGCCAGATGGTTTGCGGAGAAAGTTTCCTCCATTAAATTATGATGGTTCCACAAAATTGTTAAGGAATGGTTCTCAGTCTTCCATGGGAAGTCTTTCTGTGGATGATCTTAGAGCCAGCAGCATCAGAACATCTGCTGATGAGGATATTACTAGCATCCAGACTTTTGTTGCTGGGATGAAAGAAATGGTCAAACAAGAATATGAGAAGCAGCTTGTTGATGGTCAGGTGAGAATAAATCATTTTAGCTGCTTTATTGATCCCCTTCAAGTTCAATTAATGAATTACTGATCTTTTAACTGAAATTGAACATGATCCTAAGTAACGGAAATTGTTGTATGCCATTTATACAATATATGACTGTTGTACTGTAGTACTGTTTACAACTATGGCTTCTTAAGTAGGTGGGAGAAACTCCAACTTCGACTGTAACAAGACTTTTGTATTGATACTTGTAGGAGGCATGTATAATGAATTGACAATTTGACTTAATTATATCTATATTCATACAACGTTCCATTTGATTATTAAAATCTGAATTTGGAATGTCAGTTAATCTTGATGCTTGATGAATTTTGAGTAAATTCTGCTTTCTGAATTGTAGGACCAGGAGACACGAAGAAAGAACGTGAAAGATGTGGGTGTGAATCCGATGTTGGAGGCGCCTAGAACTCCTTTAGATTGGTCTCTGCAATTCAAGAGACAGCAGAAAGAGATAATTGAACTGTGGCAATCTTGCTGTGTACCATTGACCCACAGGACCTACTTCTTTCTTTTGTTCAGGGGTGATCCAACAGACTCCATTTACATGGAGGTAGAGCTTAGAAGATTATCCTTCCTCAAAGAATCATTTTCTGATGGAAACCAGTCTGCGAGAGATAGTCAGACAATCACACTAGCTTCAAGGTTCTCTCTTTCTGCCCCTTATGCCTTTATTTGAGTATCTGATATATTTGGAATTCAAGACGGCCAACGAAAATTTTCTACGGAAACCCTTTGATATATGTTGTGAAATAGATCATGACTATTGCTAATAATATGCTATTAAGTATTTACAAATAGTCTCTTCATCCCTTACAAAAAACTATTTCAACTTTGCAAGTTTTGTATATTTGATTCACTTGGCTTTTCCTTGCACCATAGTGGTTGGGCTTATTTACTAGAGTATTTCATGTTGACATGTATTTGCTTGGGGATACAGCGTGAAAGGTCTTCGGCGAGAAAGAGGAATGCTTGTGAAGCTTATGCAGAGGAGGCTTTCGGAGAAGGAGCGAAGAAGGCTATACGAGGAGTGGGGCATTGCATTGGATTCAAAGCGAAGGAGGGTGCAACTAGCGAACCGTTTATGGAGCGAAAATGATATGAACCACGTAATGCAAAGTGCTACAATAGTTGCCAAGTTAGTGAGATTTTGGGAAAGAGGCAAGGCCCTCAAGGAGATGTTTGGCCTTAGCTTCACACCCCAACTCACTGGGCGAAGATCATCTTATCCATGGAAAAATAGCTCAGCATCTCTTTTATAGTCGTTTTCATTTTTTGAGCCGCACGTGTACAGTGTTAGAGAAATTTTATCAGCGTTTCTGCTTGATGTATGCCTCTTTGTTGAGATGAGAGATGTATGAGTTCTTGGTTAAGCCACTTTGGGCGGTTGTATTGTCTTTTTTATGGTTCTGTTGTATCATTTAACGAAGTGACATTTTTTCTTTTCTTTTCTTTACTTTAATTCCCTTGTGTAAGGTTTGTTGTGTTGCTTGTTTCATTGTAAACTACCTTAATATCTCTCCCTCATATTGAAATTTGGACGAAGCCGTATATACTTTTGTATACTACGTACACTCAGACGATCGAATTGTGTCATGAGGCAGAGTAAATCAGTATAGATCATTTTAGCTAAACTATTAGTGTTATGGATTGGTTCGTGTTTTTAATTTCTCTGTTATTAAAGAGTTATTGTTGAATTATTTTGATTAAATATTTTCAACAGTCTCTTTTTTTATCACTCCTTTATATGCACATTTCATACACTACTTTTACTACTAGTACTAGTTAAAAAAAAAAAAAAAAAATCTCTCAATCATATCAAACTACTCATTTTATTTTCATTTATTTGTTTCAATATTTTCTTTCATCTCTGTTTCTAAATTGAATTTGATAATTGCTTTTTAACAAAATTATCAATAATTGAAAAAAAAGTAAATAACATTAGATAAAAATTTAAAATATTCACTGTAAATATTAACGTAATTTTTAGATTTAAATATATATTTATTATAAATTTTAGTAGAATATAATTTATATATTGAAAAAAAATTATTATATAATTTATCTAATATAATAAAAATAAAGATTGCGAGACATAAAATTTAGAAGGTTTAACAGAATTGAATTAGAAGATACTAATATTAATA
>PYAF01003482.1:1491160-1509522 GCA_007407185.1 Glycine tomentella | reverse complement strand
TGAAAAAAAATTATTATATAATTTATCTAATATAATAAAAATAAAGATTGCGAGACATAAAATTTAGAAGGTTTAACAGAATTGAATTAGAAGATACTAATATTAATAAAACTTTTATATTATCATTTGTGAAAAGGGATTATGCACTGACAATCTAAAAAAATTTACACATTCAATCTAGCAAGTATGATAAGTTTGATAACTTTTAAAAAAAATATCTTAAAATAATTGAAACACTGATTTATGATTGGATCAATCTAAAATTCAATATATAAACATTAAATTCTTATTTTTCAGGCATAAATTATGGTATTTTTTATGATAGTTATTTTAATTTTATATTTATGATTTTTTAATTAATTAATAATGTAAATTGTTTTCTATTCTAACAATGGATCAAATTAAACTAAAAATAAACACAACGAATAAGTTGGCATCTTGGTTACCTACTGACGACAAAATGACGATAAACCCTATTGGTTTCGACCAATTAAATATTGGGCCCTAACTATAGACTGGAGTGGAGTGTGGTACTGGCTAACCACAAATTCCACATCTGAGTTGGGCTTTTGTTGAGTACAGATCCTCTGCTGTCTCTACAGCTGAAATCTCTAATTGTAGTCATTGATCACACATTCTCTCTTTGTTAACTTCTAGTAGTATTGTAATTTTACCAGTCAATGGTCCAGATTTTGCATCAAGATGGCTATAGAGAAAATTGGCTTCAAAGGATATGTGTTCGCTTCTGTTAGTGTTCTGTGACTTGGAAAATGGTTTACCAATAATAGTCGTTGGAAAATCTTATGACGGGATTATTTTTATTTAAAGATTTATAATAATTCACACGTCCTTCATTAATTGAACTGGATCTTGTGGTAACAGGATTTCGAAAGAAAAAAAAAAAAGATTGAGTTGTTTTAAAGGAAGACATTCATCTTGGAAAGTAAATGAAAAAAAAATGTAGCTAAAAAAATTAGTGATTAAGATTATAATTAAATTCATTTATACATATAATGAATTATGTTAGTGTTTGAATTTTAATTATTATTTTTCAAAAAAATAATTATAATTCTTATTTTATTTTAGAGTGAAACTCTCAATTTATAAAAGTTAAATCTTAGAAATATTTTTGAATAAGACTTAAAAATTGGTTATGATCGAATCATGCATGCATCTTGATCAGTCTCACTTAGCTATAAAGTTCCTTAACTTCCTTTTAACAATTGGATACAAATTTCATCTATTTTTATTGCCTTTTTAGAAATATTTATTCGTCTTAAATACATATACTTATCTCATATTATCAAAATTTTATTATTTTAGTATACAAGAATACAATTTACTTTTTTCCTTTTTTTACCTCCAAAAAATAATGCAATTGACAGCTGTATCCAATATTAATTTTATTACAAGGGAATCATAATAAATTGAAAAAATAGAATTTATTTACTAATTAAAATTGGTGTCATGTTATTTTATATCACGATTAGCCGGATTAGGTATTAAATTGATTTGTTTTGAATTGATTGTTAAGTTCAGTCTTTTATGAAGATTGATTACATTTTAGAGGGTTCAATTAAGAGAATAAACACAACAGTAAATGGTATAAGTAATTTTTTTTTTACAACCATTACTCCACCACAAATCATGGTATATAATAATTAAGTTTATTTATACTAATTATCATAGTTTCTAATTAATTAAAAGTATATTATTTTAAGTGAATGTGTATTCAAATTATAAAACTCTTTTCTCATGTTTTATTTATTATTTTTTATATATAAGAATCAAATTTAAATATATATTTTTTTTACTTATTTAGAATAAGATTTTATTTATTAATTTTTTTTCCTTTAAAACAAATGGATGGATGTCTTTTTTTGGAAGGTTTGGATCCATCGGAATTGACGCTGCAAAACTACAATTCCACGAAAAGGAATGTATAGTATACATATTTTTGCAGTCCTTTCAAATTCTTTTCTTTTTCTACTTCAAATTCAAATCATTTTGCTGTAAATTAATGAAGAGGTAGATATTTATATATATTAATTAATATATCGATATCGTGAGATCAACACAGATTATTTGTAATTTGTTTGTTATTGACAAATTCATTCAAAATTGAATCAATGAAAAAAAAATCTTTTTTTATTTAAATATTTTCCCTAAATTTTCTATTTATAGATCTTGAGCATGAGTCTTATATATTTGATTTGATTTTTTTAAAAAAAAAATCAAATTCATCTTTAAAAATGTGAAGAGATGATAAATTAGTTTCTAAAATAAGAAAAATTCAAATTTAGTCTATAAAAAAATAAGATAGATTAACTCTGCAATCAGTATAATAACAAATTAATCATTAGATTTTATAATTTAATATCAAATTGATCATCCAAAAATATAACTTATTATTAAATTAATTTTTGAACATTACAACTTAATGATAAAAATGATATTATAAACAATAAGATTAATTTATTGCACTTTTTACACATAAAAAACTAAAATTATATTTTTTAATTTTTAAGAAATTAATTTATCTCCATATCATACTTTTCAAATAAAATTTATTTATTTATCCTTCATTTTACGTTAATGCACCCATTTGTTTTTCTGTGGTTGATTATTGCACGTTTTAGTCAAGTCCAAGTGTGGTGAGTGAAAAATAAAATATAGAAAATGGAGGTGAGACAGTGACAGTGGAACGTGCCGTGTCCTAATTCTAACTCCAATTATATAATGATCCTTGACGAATACTAGAATACTATCCTCTTCAGCAAATTAAGATGGCTGAATCTCTGAAAGGTTACGAGGAGGATTTTGAAAATCCTGAGAAGAAGCCCAGAAGGAACAAGTACGCTATCGCATGTGCTATTTTGGCTTCAATGACTTCCATCCTACTAGGTTACGGTGAGTACTACCACCATGTTTTTTCATTTCTTTAACTATTGTTAGTACTAAAAAATCAATTATGAATTTTGATTACAGATATTGGAGTGATGAGTGGAGCAGCACTGTACATACAAAGAGATCTCAAGGTATCGGACGTGCAAATCGAAATCCTGAACGGTATCATAAACCTCTACTCTCCCGTCGGTTCTTTCATCGCCGGCAGAACCTCCGACTGGATAGGTCGCCGTTACACCATCGTCCTCGCCGGCGCCATCTTCTTCGTCGGAGCCATCCTCATGGGATTCTCCCCCAACTATGCCTTTCTCATGTTTGGCCGCTTCTTCGCCGGCGTCGGCATCGGCTTCGCCTTCCTCATCGCCCCTGTCTACACCTCCGAAATCTCCCCCACCTCCTCTCGCGGCTTCCTCACTTCATTGCCTGAGGTACTCTTCTCTAATCTCATCCATCATCCTATCCATATTTTTCTTATCCGTAACAATCAAACAAATGTCCAAGGAGGAACTCGTAAAGCACGAACATTTCTCCTGTTCTAAGTCTCACCATCTTATAGATAGTTGTGAAATTTGATATGATTTTTTATCCAATCAAGATAATGAATTAGAGATCTAATTAATGTGTCTGGAATGATCTGATTTGATTGGATATGTATTAAAATTTTAAAATTATATATATTATATATAGATATATAATTAATTTTATTTAAGTAAAAAGGTTTATTTATAGTTTAAAATTTAAAATTATAATGATTAATAATTTAAAATTCAAAATTCAATTTAAGAAAGATGAATAAAAAAAATCAAATTTTTATTTTTTTGTAAAATGGCTAGATTAAATTGGTCCAATTGAAATTCAAAGATTTATCAAGTTTGATCAAATCATTCTAAATCAATATCATAACCAATCCAATAATAAAATTGACCCCATTAAATCATCAAATTCCTTATTAAACCATCAAATTCCTGATTGGATTAAGAAACTAAACCAAATTTCACAGCATTACTTTTAACATTGACATATTATATACCATTTTATTAGGTATTTGATTTTTTTTCTCTCCCTTAAATAAAGTTATCACTTTCACATCATTAATATACATAAAAATAATATGATTTTAAAAATAAATATAATATCCATTTATATATTTTCTTATATTTTATTTAATTAAAATATTTGTTTGTATATGTAAGTGATGTATGTATTATCTTAAACATTATCGCTGATATTCATCTCATTCCTATCTATATGGATAAACTTTCATTTATTTATTACGCAAATGTAATAAGAAGAATAAAATAAAATAAATAAAAAACAATTTTGATTTTCAGGTATTTCTGAACGGGGGGATTTTAATAGGATACATTTCAAACTACGGATTTTCGAAGCTGCCACTCCGGTTGGGTTGGCGGCTCATGGTCGGAGTGGGAGCCATTCCTTCAATTTTGATAGGCGTGGCAGTGTTAGCCATGCCGGAGTCGCCAAGGTGGCTCGTGGCAAAAGGTCGATTAGGCGAAGCCAAAAGAGTTCTCTACAAAATCTCCGACTCGGAGGAAGAGGCTCGGCTCAGACTAGCCGATATCAAAGAAACGGCTGGGATCCCTCAGGACTGCGACGACGACGACGTCGTTTTGGTGACGAAGCAAACCCACGGCCACGGCGTCTGGAGAGAGCTTTTCCTTCACCCCACGCCCGCGGTTCGCCACATCTTCATCGCGTCGCTTGGGATTCACTTTTTCGCGCAAGCCACGGGCATAGACGCCGTCGTTTTGTACAGCCCAAGAATCTTCGAGAAGGCAGGGATCAAATCCGATAACTACCTTCTCCTCGCCACGGTTGCGGTTGGGGTCGTCAAGACCGTTTCCATTTTGGTCGCCACTTTTTTGTTGGACCGGGCCGGGCGGCGCGTGTTACTGCTTTGTAGCGTTAGTGGGCTCATACTCTCGCTTTTGACTCTGGGCATGAGTCTCACTGTGGTGGACCATTCGCGGACCACGCTGAAGTGGGCCGTTGGGCTCAGCATCGCTGCGGTGTTGTCCTACGTGGCAACTTTCTCGATCGGGTCTGGGCCCATCACGTGGGTTTATAGCTCGGAGATTTTCCCGTTGAGGCTGCGGGCTCAGGGCGTGGCTATTGGGGCAGTGGTTAATAGGGTCACCAGTGGGGTCATTTCGATGACTTTTTTGTCCCTCTATGAGGCTATTACCATTGGGGGCGCTTTCTTTCTTTTCGCTGGTGTCGCTGCTGCTGCGTGGATTTTTCACTACACGCTGCTCCCTGAAACACGTGGGAAGACTCTTGAGGAAATTGAAAAGTCTTTCGGTAATTTCTGCAGGAAACCCAAAGCGGAAGAAGGAGTTGACCATAACGGTGAAATCCAATTAAAGACCCGTGACCAAACTTTGACAAGCGTCGATTAGAGTAAGGGTTGATTATATTGAATAAAGGTATCCATTTTTCTTCTTCTAGGTAAAGTTGTCAGATAATCGTAGTTCCCACTGTAAATTGTATTTCCCCCTCTGAATGACGTTGGGATTTGGGATTATACGGAAGTAATAATATTTACAACTTTTACTCGCGTTGCAGTAGTCTCTTCAGCTTGTGTGAAAAGGATGATTATAGTACTGTAATATAATAGATTTTGGGAATGAAAAAGAAAATAAACGTGGTGTTTTCAGTTTTGTGGAAGATATAGATGATCTCGTGCCAATGTTAATATGCTATAAAACACACGGTATCATGTATGTATTAGTTAATAGTTACGAAATGATAATTAACTAGATTACAATTCAACCACATCTTCAAAAGTATATCGCTTTCAAAATTCTCAATACGGTGAGTGCCACTAGTGTCCGGAATTCAAAAGAATAAAGAATGTGACAGTTGCTATGTTAAAACTGCTTCAAGAAAGAATTGCTTCCAGGGCATCCTTCACGTAAGGATACTTGAATGGGAAGCCCAACTTCTTAGCTTGAGTAGGAAGCACTCTCTGTCCTTCTAAAACCTACAAAGAGAAGTTAACAAGGATTTCATGCTGAAAGTTAGTAAGTTACGTGGACTGAGAACAAAGTAACCATAGATCATTACTTACCACAGTAGCACCTTCTCCAAGGACAGCCTTGAGCGCAAAGTCCGGTACTGGCAGCCATGACGGACGACCCAAGACATTTCCCAGCTGGTCACACAATTCTGCCAATCGCACAGGATTTGGTGCAGTTCCATTGATAACACCTATTACAAACATTCATAAACGTGATTCATGATAATGCAATAGGTTCATCACGATTAAAGTAACCAAAGGAAATATATCCATCATGTTGCTTTGACGATGTGTGGAGTAGCTGGCAGATATCTCAAAAGGAATTAATGTAATTGCAGCTGGAGGAATTAATGTAATAGGTGGAAAATGGATAATCCTATTATAAGAAGTCTACCCTACATCCAATCTCAATCGTCCATTATTCATTTACAACTTTTTTTAAGAATTTTGATGACTTTCCTTTTGGAGACATGGGAGTGAAAAATTCACCTTTGTAAGATGGATTTGATAGTGCTTCATATATTAAATTGACAATGTCTTCCAAATGAATCCAGGAGAACCTGTACACAATAGAATAAATATAACTCAAGTATGACATCAACCTAGAAATTAAGACAAACTAAAACCCATCACACAGTGTCCAAGAATTACTACAAAGCAATATCTTACAATAGCAAGAAACTGAGTGAAATACCATTGTTTTCCAGAGCCTAGAGGTCCACCAGCAAACAAGTTGAAGATAGGTATCATTTTAGCTGCAGAGACTCAGAAATGTAAATTATCAGTTAAACCCAGACAATAGCATGAATTTCAAGAGTTATAAATCATTTATAGTTTTTATGATATGAAAAGAAAAATTAGTGCAACGAAAAATAGATTTTGTTTCAAGATCCTATTCAAAAGAATAGCACACGTATAAACCTAAAGGGATAAGTGGACAACATAGGATGTCAAATAATATATTCAAGGCCAGAATTATGTAGTTTAGAAGTCATACCTAATGCTCCACCATCTTTACCAAGAACAACACCAATGCGAATTAGAGCCACTCTAACATCTCCATTTACCTTTAGGGCTGTGGATTCCCATTCCCTACAAACCTGAACAGAAGGCAAAATTTTAGTCAATGCAATCCAGAAGCTACAGTTGTACAATGCAAAATGTTCCATCTATTTGAATAACATCTTAAGGTCTAGGAACTTAGACAAAAGTAGCTCCAACCTTTCATAACCACTGCCTTCATTTAACTTGTATATTTTGTACTAGACACTTTAAAGGTTCACAGTCTCATGTTGTATCCCTTGTATGGGAACTTGCGATCAAAGAGAAAACTTATTGTGATTTAGTGACTTAAATACACAAAACCAAGCAAGGTTGACAGGTTACAATAACCTTTTTTGACCACGAAAATATCAAATTCATTGAACTGAATAATCAGAAACAGTCTTTTCAAAGGAAAAATAGACAAGCTATGTATATGGTACAACAATGAATGATGATAATTCAATATCCTTAAACACCGTCAATTAAGTAGATAAACAAAAAGCTATTAGATTCAGCACCATCTTCTTATCAAAAGTTAAGAAATATCAATATCCTTACGAAATTCATGAGCAATACCCTCAATTCCACTTGCAAAGCAAACAGTTTTTTTCCTATTGTCTCATCAGATTTTAAGATCTTATACTATTTTCTTTGCAACAGCAACAAAAACAAGCATTTTTTTCCTTACCTCGGCCAAGTAATCCTTTCCTGATGGACTTTGTTCATCAAAGACTTGTGTCTCACTGGTGCCTGAACATATTAAAGTGGAACGAAAATGAAAAAACTTACTTTGTACGTAAAATAGTGCATATTTATTAAACAATAAGTGATTATAAAACATGCTCCAAAAATAATTACATTTGCTAACCAATGCATTAAACAACCAATTATAATATTAATTACCATGCAAGAAAATGATCAATGATCAATTAGCATTGAACAAGTTTTGACATACAAACATACCATAATATCCAACAGCTGTTGCACTAACAAAAACTTTAGGTCGAATATCATCTGGTGCACTGTTTATCAATTCTGCAACCTTTGCTACGAAATAAATAGGTCAAGAAGAATAAGCAACGGTTTATATAAATAACTGTGACTTACATTGATGCACATATTTTTTACCAAGAGTAAATAAAAGAAGAATATATTATCAATGGGAAATTTTGCTTACCTTTGAGGTCACTCGAATCCTGCTTTGCTTGATTTCCTTCTTTATCTGCAGCATTAAAATGTGTGTAACAAATTAGGGGATATGCATGTGCTAATTACCAGCATCCAAATGAAGGTTGGAGGAAGAAGAGATAGAAAAATACGAAGACATTGTATGTGTATGTGTAATCTGTTACCGGCTCTAAGAAATAATGTTCAGCAGTTTAAACCTTACACCAGTGTCCGTCCAAGATAGCAAAAGTTGCCAAATATACATTAACGTATTATTTATAATTTCAGATTTTATGATATAAAAAAGTAGTATGTAAATTTTAATAACCACCAACTAGGTGTAAGTTGAAGTCTACATCATTTTAGTAGTGGAAGTGATAAAGACATGGCAATAACCTCAGGAGACCATCGGGTACTTATGGGCAGTCCAGCCAAATTCACAACCCCTGTTGAGCCCTGAATGCTATCTTTCCATTCCGGCTCTTCTGCTATCTTGATTCCTGGAAAGTCTTTTGCTGTAGATACCAGGACAAAATTAACCAACTAATCCAAAGTGTAGTATATGTCTGACTGAGTCAGGTTGTGCAGAAAATTATGAATTTTTCTACCATGACGAGGAAATAAAATTAGAATTTCAATACTGGAGGAATCCGAATTATGTATGAATTTAAACCAACAAAATATATAGCACTTATAAATTGAAGGTACTCAGATGTAAGTGAAGTTGATGTGTCACTTTGATCTCTTGAAAAGGTTTGCAGTTGCAAATGGATATTAGTAGGTATTATTTTGCGAAGTGTGAGTGTTAGTGCACATTTATAGCATTAATTTATTACCTTCTTACCCGGAAAAATTGTTTCTGCTTTAGATTTAGATCGTGTCAAGACATGAACACTGTGATTGTCTGCAAGTATTATTTGAGACAGTAAGTTAGCTTAACAGTTCACACATGCCAGCAAAAGCTGAGAATTCAATTGATAAAATTAGGCAAGCTAGAGTCTAACAAAATCCAGGGATTCTACTGATTCATCACACAGGGTAACAATATAAGGAGGCAATACAGTCCATAAGATGCAACTATTTACCAAATGTTTAACTCGAGCTTTGAATTTATATGTAGTATTATTTTGCAAAATAAGTTGAACTGACGAGAACAATACAACCAGAGTAAAATTTATCCAGGATTGGCCAAAAAAGCTGAAATCTAGATATGCAAGAGAGCATTAGGAAAATGCAGCATATCAATGTACCAAAAAACACAGGCATATCATATCATAAAACTTATACAAATGTGCCAAGTAAGCTAGAGCATAGGGCATAACCTGCATGCAATCTTTGCACCAACCTTCTACCAATAAAACCTGTTGCTCCAGTTACAGATATGATCATTTTATTTCCCTGCAAAAACACTCAAGTGATAATGATCTTGAAGAAACCTAAACTAAATAACCACTTAGAAAAGCCAAAACTGAAAAACAGTTTAATAATATCTTAATGTGAAAATTACCAATATAATCTTTAACAGAAATCATGCTTCCCAGACACATAGAAACCAAAAATACAAAGTTGCATAGCTCACCCCTCTACAATTTTTGGCTCATAATCTGTTGTGAAGTTGAGAGGTGGATATCTTAAAAGATTGTAATACTACCTGCTGGGCCAGAGAAGAAGGGAAGAACCTGGATTGTAATAATCACAGGTGACACTCCACTAAAATGGAGCCAATGAAATGCTTATTTACAACATTGAGATCTAACATTCCTAGCTCAGTATCAGGTTTCCTAAAGCAAGGCCAAGAGAAGCCTAACTTGATTATTAGCACACAAAATTAACAACTAGAACAGTCCCATATTGGGTACTGAGGTTACAAAAATAATATCATGCAACTAAGTTAAAGTTGAGAAGAAAATCATGAATTGGCATATAATATTTAATGAGGAATGCATATAAGCGAAGGGAATGAATGGGTAATATTATAATAATAATAATAATAATAATAATAATACCTTGGGGTCTTGATCAGAGACACACCAAACACTGAAGCTCCTAGCCTCCTTGGTCTAGAGAAATGGAATGAATGGGTATAAATGAACAATGCAAAAACTGAGGAAGGAAAAAAAAGAAGGTTTGGTTGGTTCATTTCATTGAATGAGCTTACAGAGACGGATCGAGGAAGGTGAAGCGACGGACAGATGGTATGGGACCATGTCAGAGCTGTGGCTCCACACATTTCCATTCGGAATTTGGTATGCAGAGTTGAACCTGTTAAGCCAAGATTATGACTTTTAATGATGAAGTGTGTGTTAATAAACTATTCATCTTTCATATTCTCGAATCGTTTCGTGGTTAATTTGGAGCCACAGCTACGTCCCTTCTCATATCCATAATCCATCACTTCTTGTTCTCCCTTTTAATTCTGATTGGACCATACTCTACCACAGTTCCTACGCCAAGCCCTGTGCAGCAATTTTTTGTTTTTAGCTTTTCAAAAACAAATTTTTTAGCAGATCCAAAAAAGCAGCTTTTTTTTTTTTCTTTTTCTTTTTCCTTTTTGTTTCGACCTTCTTGTCACGTGTTTTATTTGTAGTTTTGTAATCACTAATGAGCAAGAGTGATTTAGGGAAAATACATCAATCAAAATTAAACTCAGTTAAAATTATGAAGACTAATGTATACGAACAATTAAAATATTCAAAAGATAATTTTATTGCTTATAGTTGTCTTATTAGCTAGAGTAGAATTATTTCGAGTGAAAAATGTAAGTGGTCTGTGTCAAAAATATACTGACGTCAATGATGTTAAAAATGCATTAATTACTACTTCCACCATATTTTTTAAAAAAAACATTAAATTACTACGTCAATAATATACTGACATCTTAATTCAATTAAGATAAAAACTTATCAGTATTTTAAGGATATTGATTACAAAATTTAAAATATAAAATTTTATTAAAATACGGAAAATTATATTACTTATAATCTTTTTTATATTCTCTTATAATTTAATAATAAATATTTTATCCTTTTAATTTTTTAACCAGTATCCTTAGCAAGAACCTTCTATTATTAGTAGTTTAGTAGTAGCTTAGTATGTAAAACATGGAAGCCATGTGATCCTAAATGTTTCGGTCTTTCAATGACTACCAATAGTTTTCCCTTTAGCTTATTACTTGCACTTTTGTTGGTATTAAACAAAAACAAAGGCTGCATATTGTTGATACAGTTAAAAGCCATATTGGTAGTGGGTGACACATACAGTTTAACCAGTTGAGATTGAATTAATAGAAACCATAAACAAAGTGAAAAGTTCACGCCTCCCTGTATTGACAAATTTCGACAGTATAACATAATTTCAATTCAATTAGACTCGAGCAAAGCAAAAAGAATAATAGCAACTGTATAAAGATGAAAGTAAACCAAAATAAAGATGAGCGAACAGAATGGATAATTCAGGAAGAAGTTTGACCCCTCCTTATAACCAAAATGGTTTTAAGCTTTGTATATGCATTTTTTAAAATATATATATATATATATATATATATACACAAAATTATTAAAAGAAAAATTACCAAAAGAACTAACTTATTACTTCTAATATTTTTTATCGACAAATATTAATTATTAATTCGTTAATTTTTTTTTTTGTTAGTAGTAAAAAATAAGATTATCTACGTAAAATACTTATAATATTATATTAAAAAAATAAAGGGCAAATAATAGAAGCATACTCTGTTACACAAGAAATGGGAGCCAAGGAGAACGTGACCAATGTCGACAGTTCAAAAGTAGAGAAGAATATCTTATTTGCTACACGTGACCAGAGTGCATTATTAAAAGAAAAATATCGTAACTCATGCATGGATCATGTGGTACCGCGTATGTCATGTACGTGTGGGAGCTTGAGTGAACAATGTAATGAATGATTTTAAAGAGGGAAGAAGCACGATGAAAGATCAATTCAATCAGATTTCTCACGATCACAGCTTCTCTCTGATTATTCTTTACCATTCTTCAATTCTGGTTATCTTTATATCATGAGTATTAGTTTAATTTTTTTTGTACCACAATCTTGAGATAACATTCTTTTGTTCCTTTAATTTTTGTAAAATGATTTTTAAATATGGATGAAATATATATATATATATATATATATATATATAGAATGATAAATTAATTTGATCAAATAGGAAAATTGATGTATAAATAACTAAACTCTTGTACCTCATTGAGAAATTTCGTTGTATATATTAGTATACTGATACTTCAATACAAAAGTTCGCTTATCCATCTAAATTTCTGTTTGTAAGTTCATTCCAAATCTCATCATTCAAAATACTATTAGAATACTCAAAATGCTCGTTTATTGAGAACATCCATGTCGATTCGCATTATACAACTGAACAAAACACAAGGCAACGTTTAGCTACACCAGCATCCAATACTAAAAGACCCATTAATACATATAAATTACAATGGCAGCAGGCAAAAATAAAGTCTAAGATTATATGCCACATAGGGAAAAAAGAAGCTTAAGAAGCTTTATTAAGCAAAGAAAGACTAGTTATACAAACACAAAAATGACTGGTGCAGCTACTGCTTTCACACAAGTATTTGTTAAACCTTGCAAGTGCCATCCCAACATCACTAACCTCACAACTAACAATTTACCCCCCTTGCCCTCACAATAAGGTTTTAAAACAGGTGGGAGATCAAAGAATATTTTGCAGCACATCTTTCTTAATCAGCTCTAGACTGACCAGCACGAGAAGACAGGATAATACCAACAATGAGTCCATACAGGGCAAGAGCTTCAGCAAAGATGAGAATGAGAATCATTCCAACAAAAAGCTTTGGTTGCTGTGCATTGGCTCTGCATAAGAAGATAAATTGTTCAAACGTCAAGGTAAATTTTTTATTAGGAATCATTACAAAAGGTATATCCCTGTATCAAACTATCAGCAAAATATACACTCCATCAAGGATTCACGTGTTCATTGATTGAAAGCATAGCAATCGCATTAAGTATCACCGTGAAATCTATAGACTTCAGAATAAGATCAAATCAGAATCATATCAGTACCGAGTTCAATCATAGATAAGATACTAAGGCAGAAGAATTATACCTAACACCAGCATCACCAACAATACCAATAGCCATGCCAGCAGAGAGACCAGCCAGCCCACAGGCAAGACCAGAGGAGAGATGTGCATAACCATCAAAGAGGTAATAAGATTTGGCCTTGGGATTAATGCCAGTACTGATAATAACAGCAATAATAAGGCCATAAATACCCAAAACTCCAGCCATAACAACAGGGACAATAGACTTCATCACCAGCTCCGGTCTCATCACACCCATCGAAGCCACGCCCACGCCACTCTTCGCTGTGCCATAGGCAGCTCCCATGCCTTCCTCCATCAGTTCAAACAATTCATATTAAAGATAAATCTACAGAAAATGCAAAGCTATCGAAGAAGCTCAGAATTTCTTTTTCTTTCTTTATATACATAACTATTTAACGGTTCTTCCACTAATCAATTTCAAGAATCGAAACAACGTAAAGTAATATCAATAGACTTATTTTGGCCGCTGAGTTCCAACCAAAACAACGAAGATTCTAACAACAATTACGAGAAATGACTACTGAACTATGAGATAAAACCTCTGAGTTCATATGTAAAACTAAACCTACGATTTGCAGTAGCTTAATTGAATCCAACAAAACCATTGCTTCACAAAAACCACCAAAGCACAACTGAATCATCAATAATAACATATGTTTTTTTACATGCAGCGATCAAAATGCGCATCGAACATTAAAATTTACTGATAAAGTGAAATTCAAAAGAGATCACGAAAACACGAGCATAGATCTAATTGAGAAATTAGGGATTGAATTACAGGAGAAGACGAGGGCGGCTGCGGCTCCAAGGAAGCCGAAAAACGGTGCCGTCTCATCGCCACTGAACGGAGCCATTATAACTGCAACGACGTCGGATAGATCTGATCTGAGAAGTGAGATTTTCCGGTTTTCGCAGAGTTCCACGTTCCGATCTCTGTTACCGTACAGTGTGGAGGGGAAGGAGCCAATCCCATTATTTTATAGTTAGTTAATTACCCCCTTCCGGTGCCCCAATTGGACC
Source organism: Glycine tomentella (assembly GCA_007407185.1). Lineage (NCBI taxonomy): Eukaryota > Viridiplantae > Streptophyta > Magnoliopsida > Fabales > Fabaceae > Glycine > Glycine tomentella. The sequence continues at coordinate 1,495,218 of PYAF01003482.1, read as the reverse complement.
GGGTGAAAAAACCCCGAACCCGAATTTAACCGGCCCGATTTAGTTGTCATAAGGCGGTGCTTTTATTGGGCTTTGTTTTATGATGGGCTTGGGTTTTTCCTACATAATGGCCCGAACTTGAAGCATAAGAGATCATGGTCACACACACACACACACACACACACACACACTCACACACACACTTGATTAGTGAAGGAGAAAGAGAGAAAAACCATGGCAATAACACTCAACAATGGCTTCAAGATGCCTATCATTGGATTGGGCGTGTGGCGCATGGAAGGAAAAGAAATCAGGGACCTAATTCTCAATTCCATCAAAATCGGTTATCGCCATTTTGATTGTGCTGGTATACTATTTTTCCAAATTTAGCTTTGGATTCTTAATCTACTTTGGAATCTTGTCCCTTCTGGGGCAGTTTAAACTATTAAAAAAAATTAGTTTCCCCCTATAGTTACTTTGTTTTTGCTAAAGCTAAATATTATTATTCCCCCTATCCCTTTTTGGTATATTGTTAGACTAACCCCACCAAAACTTGTTGATTAATGAATATCAAAGCTTGTTTCTTGGTTGATGCGTTAATCTGGTGATGTGTGGATAAAGCATATGGTGGTTGACTAGATTTGGATGCGTTGTTGACTTGTTGCAGCTGACTACAAAAACGAAGCAGAAGTTGGAGAGGCGCTTAAGGAGGCTTTTGATAGTGGCCTTGTGAAGAGGGAGGATCTCTTCATTACCACCAAGGTCAGCTTCACAACAGTTCCTGTGGACTTAATCTTGTTTGTTTGTGACTTGTGTTGATGATGATGGTAATGACTAATGATGATTGTTCTGGGTCGGATAATTACTGTCTTACCCTTTGCATTTGAATCTGCTTTCAGCTTTGGAATTCTGATCATGGCCACGTTCTTGAGGCATGTAAAGACAGTCTCAAGAAGCTTCAGTTAACGTATCTAGATTTATATCTTGTTCACTTTCCTGTTGCCGTAAAGCATACTGGTATGTCCGTTTCCTATGTGTCCCTTGAATTTATCTTTTTGTGCATGCTATAGTTACAATGCAACTATAATTAGCACTGTTAAAGGAGTGATCTAACTTAGCAGTGTTTTAACATTACACACTGACAATACTAATGAACTGAAATTCCACACACACGGATGTTCTTCAGATATATACATGAAAAATACCTCAAGTTGTTCTTTTGTGTTCATGTATATATTATTATATACTGCCTACTTTGCGCCATTACCTCCTGTCATATTGTTTTGTTTGGGATTTTTAACAAGTGATTACAAGCACATTTGAATGTCTTCTAATATAATTTTGACATATTTCACATACATGCAGGGGTTGGTAATACTTCTAGTCCTTTGGGTGATGATGGGGTCCTGGACATAGATACCACCATATCCCTGGAAACAACCTGGCATGCGATGGAAGATCTTGTTTCATCGGGCTTGGTTCGCAGCATAGGGATCAGGTGCAATTTGGTGCTGCAAACATTCTTTGCTATATATGCTCCAGAAATTCCTTTTAATGGCTATAAACAGAAAAATCATGAATGAAGAAAGTAAACCAACTAGTTTTGTTAAGTTCACAAGGGTTCCTCTTATAAAAAAAAAAGAATTCATAAGGGTTGGCATCATGACAGCCTCTTATTAGTCATCGGTTACATGATTTTCAATGCACACTCCAATTCCTTTATGAGAAGTTTTTATTATTTGGGGATGATTAAAGACTTGCAGCCAAGTGTCTTTGCAATATCCATCTCATCATTCTAATGATCCCTCTAAGTAATTAAGCAATCAACTGTATTGACTCACATGGTACACATTCATGATTCTTTATATGCTGGTTTGTTCGCCCTTGTCTCGACTTGAGATATGCTCGATTCTTTTTTAATGAAATTACATTTTGACAAAAAGCTTTTTGCAGCAACTATGATATCTTTCTGACCAGAGATTGTTTAGCTTATTCCAAGATAAAGCCTGCTGTAAATCAGATTGAAACTCATCCATTCTTCCAGCGTGATTCTCTAGTCAAATTTTGTCAAAAGCACGGGATTTGTGTCACTGCACACACTCCACTAGGAGGTGCTGCAGCAAACGCTGAATGGTTTGGAACAGTTTCATGTTTGGATGACCAAGTTCTCAAAGTGAGTTGTCAATAATAGTTTCCGAGAAGAATATTTATTAGCCAACTACCATAACTCCCAGGCATTGTCTATCCAAAAACAGTTTCAGAAAGTTGATTAATTTGAGCGTATTCCATTTTCTTTTATTTCAGGGTCTGGCTGAAAAATACAAAAAGACTGCCGCCCAGATCGCCCTTCGCTGGGGCATTCAAAGGAACACCGTGGTCATTCCTAAATCGTCAAAACTGGAGAGGCTGAAAGAGAACTTTCAGGTTTTCGATTTTGAGTTGTCTAAAGAGGACATGGAGATCATTGGAAGTATAGATAGAAAATATCGTACCAATCAACCAGCTGTGTTTTGGGGCATAGATTTGTATGCGTGAGAATGCCTTTCCTAAGTCTGTATCATGGCTGTTTGACCTTGTGTTAAGATTCAGATTTGGTATAAGCTAATCTTTCAGGCTCCTTAGCAGCTCAGTTTATTTGATTATGTAAACTTTCTTTGTTGATGGTTGAAAAATCATCTTCTCATCCCATATCCAATCTTGTGGACTAAATAAGGGAGACTTCTGAATATTGTTACTTAATTTGTTTGTCCATTTGTTTACTTCCGTCCATTTCACTCCCGTTCTATTTTCGAGTCCTCCTCGTCTTCGGAAATGCTAACGTTTAGTTGATAAGTTTCTGAAATATAGAAAAATGCATATATGAAATTTGGTATATTTTATCAACTATAACGTGAATATGAATGTGAATACTGTACTCCCTAGTTCCGTCTACATTGCAGAATGCAGAAATTTTTAAATTTGAATACCCATTTTAGCTAGCCAACAGAATAAGTCTGTGTTTTCTGGCTCTCATAAATTAAATTAGGTTTAATTATGTTTTTGGTCAAGTTAGTGTTTTTTTATTTTTGTCAGTTCATTTTTCTAATTTTAGTTATTATAAGTTGGTTTTTCTAATTTTTGTTCCTGTAAGGTTTTTTTCTTCATTTTTAGTCCATAAGTTTATGTTTTTTTAATTTAAGTTCCTTTAAGATTACAATTTTTTGATTTATAGTAGAATTACCTGCCTTTTTTACTTTCACGTAGTTATCAACTTGTTTTTGGAGTTTTAGGAGTTATTGTAGAATTACCTGCCTTTTTTAATTTCACGTAGTTATTGGAATATCAAACCCGACGTAAATTCTCGGGAGAGCCAAATATAATTGAAAGGGAAATGTATTTAAGACAAAATTCGCAATACTAGTTTTAAATTTAATTACCATGACAATGAGGTATTGAATAACTTGGCTAACCACTGAACGATAGTAGGGTTAACCATGGTTATTTCAGGATCAACGTTTATTAAATTACTTTTTTTAAGATAATAAAATTATCTTGGCATCACAAAGTCATAGAAACGAATGAGTGTTGTAATTTGTAAATAGTCGTAATTTTCAGGAATTTCCACATTGAATGCAATCAATAACTATTTAGGGTTTATTTTGGTGGGTAAGAATAAGGCTTTAGCGTGGGTAAGAATAAGGCTTTAGCACCCAAAGGGTGTAATTTTTTTTAATTACTATATGGAGGTATAATTTAAATTTTTTACTAAAATGGGATAAGTTATAATCCCTAATACGACTTTTAATTTAGAAGTTGTAACATAAATTACGACTAATATATTTTTTAATTTTCTTACTCACTTCAATATATTTTTTTAATCCACAATTTCAAAGTCGTACAATTTTTTATGACTTTCAAAACTTTTTTTCTTTTTTTTTTTTCTCATTATGACTTTTAAAACTTTTTTTTTCTTTTCCTCATGGAATCCGTAATGAGTCTTACGATTCTTTCTTTTTTAGCTTTTAATTTTTATTTTACTTTTTTATAAGTTTTTAACTTTTTTTATAGTTTTTTTAAATTTTTTCTTTTTTAATCTTTTT
>PYAF01003482.1:1461597-1491060 GCA_007407185.1 Glycine tomentella | reverse complement strand
ACAAAAATTATAAAAAATAAAACTTATAAAAAAGTGAAAAAAAAATTAGAAGGTAAAAAAAGAAAAAATCTCGTAAGATTCATTACGACTTCCATGAGAAAAAAAAATCTTAAATGTCATAATGAGAAAAAGAAAAAAGGAAAAAAGTTTTGAAATTTGTAAAAAATTTACGACTTTGAAATCGCATGTTAAAAAAAATTATATACTGAAGTCGTAAATTTTTTTACGACTTCAGTTAAAAAAGTAAAAGATATATATGTCGTAATATATGTTACGACTTCTAAATTAGAAGTCGTAATATGGATTATGACTTACCCCATTTTGGTAAAAAATTTAAATTATATCCCCAAACGCTAATTAAAAAAAAATTACACCCTTTCGATGTTAAAACCGAAAGAATAATACATGTGACTGGCTCTGAATGTTTGGATTTTTACACCAAAAATTATTTCGGTAGTTTAAGTATAAGATTCTCTAAAGTATAAAAGCTTAATCTAAACAAGTACACCTTGAGAAATAATGAAGTTCTTTGTGGTGATCAATTGTGCTAATTACACATTGCTTCACAATCTCACAGAATAAATGGAATTATAGCAAACCGACTACTTGGATAATCTTCAAATTTCTGACGATACCAGCTATGAGTTTCCACAGCTGCAAATGCCAGATTTGCCACCTGTACCGAATAAAAGAAATATGCAAAAAGCAAATCAAAATCAAAGATTATTTGTTTAAAACTTTAAAACCTTGCAAAATCTGCAAAGGAAATATTACCACAAAAACAAAAAGTAGCCAGATTGTTAGGTTGGATCCTCCAGTAGCGACCACAAAACTAGCGTATATAACCTTCATCATCATCATCATCATCATCAAATATTAGGCTTATTCATATCAGTCACATAAGTAGAAGTTAGAGAGACAGAGAGAAAGAGGCTTACAATTTCAGAGAGATAATGTGGAGAGGAGACGATTTCAAACCAATCACCATGAGGAATTACATATTCATCTGCTTGTCTTGAATGTCGTAGAGAACCCTGCCAAATTTATAAAAATGTTAAATCCAAATCCACCTCATTATAAAAATGGTATATTTGCTTTAAACTTCAACATTTCATTTTAAAGAATCATTGCATGTAGATATATTTACAAAATGTCAAACAAAGTTCCACATGCAAAGTAAATGAAGAAAATCATATGCATTTAATTTCTGTGAGCAAATTCACCATCTATTGTGAATTGGTACCATACTACCATTAGTATTATGTAATATCAGTGAGATACTGAGATGAAAATAAATAACAATTAGAAGCTGTGAAGATAAAAGGAGGTGGCAACTATAAGTTATGAAGTCGTGGTCTCAAAACATTTGATATTCACTTTTCACTGACCAAAACCAAAGATTTAGATGTCAATCAAGTAAATGATGCATACAAGAATCTTATGGCACTGGTGTTGATGAATCCAACCCCATAAGAAAACAGCAGCACCAATCCAATGCTTCCACCCAAGCTTGAAGAGAGGATTTACAACTTGCCAGAATTCTAACTCTGTTACTTGCATCTGATTCTTGCCCTTGACAATGAACTCAGTCACTAGATTTGCTAGGAAGTTAAAAACCTCTACTGCGCAACAGCCACACAGCGATAGTGGTGCTAATACATAGAAACTAGCTTCAGAAAAATAACAAATCAATCCTCTTCATTTTAGTATTTTCTGGACAATAACCAGTGATAACTAAGAAGTACAAATGCAGGAAATGATGCTATTAATTTATATAATATTGTGCTATCTAAGAACACAGGTGTGAACCTTCACTGCTTCAAACATTGAAATTATTTTAGATTGCACATCAACAAGTAATACCAGTACTTCAATCTTTCTAGGACTAGTCACGTGTATATAACATTTAGTTCACAAGTGAGAAAATAAATAGAACTAGTCATTCTCAATTGCAGTCATCTACTTCTTTCCTTTGCTTGATTACCACATTTCCAGATTTAACCACAAAATATTTATCTCAACGACACTCAAATATACAGACTAAATCCAAATACTGATTATACCTGTTCTATTAAAACAATCATAAATATTATGTTATGGCAATGAAAACTATCTTAATAACTTCACATATTAGAAGACACAAAATCTTACACATTAATGCTTCAGATTATCCAAATAAAAATGGGGGGAAATTTTTTCAGGAAAGGATTTTTACAAATTTATGTAACACAACACAATCAATTCAGAAAAAAAAGTCACTGACCATATTAAACAAAGTCATATGTAATAGAACAATAATCAAAATATCCATGTTCTACTTCTCCCATCTCATGCTAAATATACAAAGTTCTGTGGCAACTAGAACAATGCTGCTCCAAGCACCATAGCATGCTCAGTTGAGTCTGAGAAGGCCTTATGATGAAGCCAAATATGAATAACAGAGAACCAACATTACACTTTAATCTGTCATGAGTTACACATAAACACACCGAATAGGATATACATTTATAAGACATGTTAGCAATATACTCCCTAAGGCACTTTCTTTCTGACATACTCTCCAATTAGTTGAAATTCATGTGGGTCCAACTAGTTTAGGAATGAGGCCTACCAAAACAGGATGGAACCCACATATTTAGTGGGACTCACATAGTCACATGAATTTCACCTACCAGGAGAGTGTGTTGGAAATAAAGTATCAGAGAGCGTGTTACTGACAATGCTCGCATTTATTACAGTAATTCATTTAATCAGAAATTACATTAACCAAATTTGCAAAGTTGTCTTACATTTATTACAGTAATTCATTCATGTCAGAAATTATATTAACCAAATTTGCAATAGTTTGCACTTGGCAGGAAACAGACATTTTCACACACACATTCTCAATTCAGCATAGTAAAAACAATTTCCAAACTTCAAAAAGCAATTGCAAGTGAAGCAGATTGAGGAACAATGAACAAAAAATCTCACAACAATCCAGTGAGATAACCAATGACATGCATACGAGCAGAAGGACTATAGTTAAAAACGTGTCTAGTCTCATAAAGTCGTCTGAGGACTTGAACTTCCATCATCAAAAGCAGAAAAACCGCTTGCCAAGCCACATATCCCTGCCTCAGTTTATACGAATCAGATTTGATAGTAGAACCACCGGTCAAGAAGCTAGTGATAGTAGAGTAAGAAAACGGCTCCACAACAAGTGGCACCATGCTGTACGCATAAGCCCAAGTCCCAACAAGTAGCAACGTTGTCCATATAAAAGCCACAATGTAGAAGTGCAAGAAGAACCTCTGAGAAATAGTGAATTTCTGCAACACAGCACGGTAAATGTTTCAACATTCACTCATGACTTACTCAACCCATCAATTCCTAGGGCGCAACTTTGTATCGATAAATAGATTTAATTACTCATTTAGAGAGTGTTTAGTTTTCAGGTGAAAAAATGCTTTTGAGACAAAAGTAATTTTGACAAAGGATGGAGAATCTTGCTTTGGCTTTCAACTCTTACTTTTGCTTTCATTTTACTTTTATCCATTACATTTGCATTAGAACAAAGGCCCAACATTTTAAACTTAAATTGAAACATGCACTTAGTCTTATTCCTGCACAATTTTTATAACTTGTTATAGTCCCAACAAGCAACCGTCCAAAATTGTAGGGACTAAAACGAGTTAAAAGAATAATATGCGTAGAGACTAAAATGTAAAGACTGGATGCAGATGGAAATACTAAACGAGTAATTAAACATAATAAATGATTTGTTTAGAAATGCGTGAAAAGGGGTAAATACATGAATGCAAAAGTGGTGTTACTTGGGAGGAGGAGTGCATGATTTTGCCTCTACGAGCAAAACCCAACAAGGTGCCACGGAGGCAGCCGAGCTTGGGAGTGGGAATAGAAGCTATGATGATGGGAAACGTGGCAGCGAACCATGCCAGCCTCAGCATTTGAACGAGAACCACCTCCATCGGTTGATTATGAAAAAACATGGTTTCTGCGTGGTGGATTTATTGAAGTGCGAGAGAGATACGAAGCGTGGGGTTGGGGGAATTAAGAAAAATATTTGGGTGCGTAAAGAGAGGGGTTAGGGATCTGGCTACAATGTTTCATTTCCGTTGTTAACAAAAGAGTAACCATGATTGAAGCTTGGGTTCGGATAAACATTGCCGGCAACTCAACAACCTCAAACCATCAGAACGCTGTGTGAAAACTCATCGCAGAAGCCCTTCCCAATGCTTCTTCACACCACTCTCCTGAATTTTTCATTTTCTTTACCACATGAACCAATCAACATCTTTTAACCATTTACTTGGTAAGAGTATTTTTAATGTCGTAAAATTAAGATCTAACTAACATGTGAGTCTTTGATTTTTATTTTTATTTTTTTTTTACCAAATTTTTAATTAGATTCTTTTAAAAAATTCATTTACATCTCTAAACTTGTATTTATTTATTAAATTTCTTTTAATTAGGAACTACAAGTATTTTAGTTTTATTTCTTTTATTATTGAATTTTATATTAACAATTTTATTCATCATATAATTTTAAATTTGTTTATTTAAAATCAATTATAAAATTTAACATTTTTTATGTGTTGATCTATAATGGAATAATAATTTAAAATACTTTTATATCATCAGTGTATTCTAATTAAAAAAGCATTTTAGTTCCTTTTTTCACTCCGATATATAAACTTAGATAATAAAAAAATACATCTTAATTTGACACAAGTTATTGTCATTTTTCTTTTTCCTCCAGTTTAAAAGATAATTTTAATATATTCCAATACATATGGGTAAAAAAGTCTAAAAATAAAAAAAGTCCTGTTATCAAATACATCCTAAGTAAGATTTTCATCTTATTTTATAATTATGATCATCTTCTCTCTTTTTTCGTTTTCATTTGTCTTCCTGTATCCTCCTTGTCTAGTTTCAACTTATGTATAAAAAATATAGTTTTCAACTTGATAATTTTACCTGAGTTTAAAAAAAAACAAAAGTTATTTGCGCATAGTTTTTGACCAAAGTAATTTATAAATTAGTCAAAAAAAAATTATAAAATTGACAAGAGACTTATCAAATATACTTGAAAAATTAGCTAGTTTTACTTTTAATTAAGGTTAAATTTTATTGAGGGGGGTTAATTTTAGGGGACGACATATAAATGGCCTCATCTTTGGAGGATACATACAACAGAAGAAGGGTTTAAAGGAAGCAGGAAAGTAACAAGTTCTTGATCCTCCTTTCACTATGGTTCTATAGGTGAGACACTTTACTCTTAATTTGAAATGGAAACTTTGTCTATCGAGTGAAAGAATTAAAACACGAAAACAAAGTCTGACATGCCTCATGTGATTAAGAACCAAATGGCCAAGGAATAATCTTTTTATAAAAGACAAAAATGAACTGACGCTTGAAGAAGAGATTAGAAATTTAGGCAAATGAATTGATAAGTTAACATCAGAATATATACTAAGGTAAGTGAGCAAGAAGATAGGAAGGCTAGAGATATTTATTCAAAATATGTGTCTGATGCAAAAAAGAGGCAAAGAAAAGAATTTCAATTTGTGTGTGACGAAAAAAAAATGAAGGGTCTAAAAAAAAAGTCTCGTCTAAGTTTTGGTGGGGGTGAGAGTAGAAGGAGGCAGGTTGAGTTCACTGAGGGACAAAAATGAGTATCGTTTTCAAAAGAACATGGATAGGAATGGAATTATTGCGATGGGTCATTGTTGGGCCCTTCGTTTGATTCAAGAAAGAGTGCAACTTCATACACCATTGATTATTTCTTATACACCATTTTTTTTTTTAAAATACCAAAACTGCCCTTGTTGGTTGTGGACACATATTTACCTCAATCTGTTTGTTGTGTAATATTTACCAAAACGCTGAGCAGCTTTTCATACACCATTTTCGTCCTGCAGTTTCAAAGCCTTTTCATCAACATTGGTGAAAGTTCGCCTCAGTCACATTTCATACGCATTGGGGATTTTTGGTGCCGGAGCGTGGTTGTCGGAGCTGTTTGTGGTTGTCGGAGCTGGAGCTGAAGTTTTGCAAGGTAAGTGGTGGCGGTGTGGATCGTACGGATTACCGAATCCGTAACATGCCACTGCTCCCATGGACGTAACAGACCAAGAAAAAATCAGAGACGGAAGAAGAAACTTACCTCAACGCCCTCGTCACCAGCCGCGGACCACGCCCCCGCCCAATGCCACCACCAAAGCCACCACCAAAGCCTCACCGAGAATGGATGCCGGATGAAGTGAGGGAGACGAAAAGGAAGAAGTGAACAGTGAGTGAGAGAAGGGAAGTGGAGCGGTTTTTTTATTTTAAAAAGCTAAGGGCAGAATGGGAAATGCACTGTAAATGAATGGTGTAGGAGAAATTACTAATGGTGTATGAAGCAACTCTCTTCAAGAAAGTGGATAAGGCCCTTTTTGAATTCTTCTTCTTTTTCTCGGCCATGGCCTGTTTAAGTTGTGGCGCTATTATTACTACAGAGCCACGTGTGCTGGGAAAGCAATATAAGACGACACCTCATAATATACTATTTACTGTTCATGGGAAAGTGGTAAAAACGACTACTATATCATAACTAGCATCGGCCTCCGTGTAATGCACGGATTTTGAAAGGAAAATAAATAAAAAGGAAAAAAAAATAGTAACTAAGTAAATAAAGAATAAATTGAAAAACTGTCCGGTCGATACTGATGGACGGTTAGACAGTTTTAATATAATTGCGACCAATCACGCAAACATAGCTTAAATATGTTTTTTTTTTAAGTTTTTTTTTTTAATTTTAATTTTTGTAAGTTTATATTTTTTTTAGTTTTGATCTTAAAAGATATTTTGTTTATTTCTAGTCGTTATAAATTTGTATTTTTTTTTAATTTTGTTCCATGTAAAATTTTAATTTTTTATTTATAATTTTATAAATTTGTTCTTACAAAAATCAAAACATGAAAATATTAAAAATAAACAAATATATTAAAAGAATCAAAATTAAAATTAAAAATTAAATTATATAAATTAAAAATAAATAAATACTAACTTATAAAAATAAAAACATATTTAAATAATAATAAAAAATACATCTCACAGAGGACTACAAGCCAACACCCTTCATTATGCCACGATTGATGGCAACCCAGGGTCTCTTACTCCTTTATTTTAAAAATTGTGTCATTTATTTTCCTTTTAAAATTAAAATCAATATATATTTTTCATCAAAGCTAAGACAGAAAACCAACATTGTGTTAGTATAAAAATACTAAATTTATTTTTATATTCAAACATATGTATAAAAATACTAAATTTATTTTTATATTCAAACATCTACAATATATAGTTATATAGCTGAATTATTTATTTTAATTTTGTGGACTTTATAATTTCACGAAGATTCAAACACTTCATATAAAAATTTACTTAAATGTTAAGATAGTTAAAGTGAATGTTTAATTTAATTTTATAAGTCATGCTTGAAAAATATGTTATTTATGATATAAATATGTCATTTTCTCCAATATTAAAATAATTAAATATTATTGTTTAAATTAAAATAATTCAAGTTAGTATCTCATTAGAGATGTTATAAGGATTTTATTAACTAGTGCACTAGTTAAAGAATTAAAAGAGAGAGAAAAATGAAAATCATGTAAAAGCGGGCCTTTTAAAATTATAGGAAAATGTATTTTGCTTGCATTTCAATAAGAACTTTTTTCTATTTACTTTTTTAATCAATATTCGTTAAGTGTCCTTAAGACACCTAATGACATTTATCTATATATAATATCTAAGGTTCACGTACTATGAATAGCAAAAATATAATTAAGATAAGATATTCCATTAAATGTAACTAATTAGATTTTTTAGCAAAAATTAATAAGTTGATAAATATTTTACACTAAATAATATAATAATAAAAACAACCGTATTGAAATAAGCTACATAACACGGTTCTAAAGGTCCCAAAAATGTAGCACAAGTAAAATTGCATTGTAAAATATGTAGCATATGTTTGGGTCTCTGTGGGACGTTGAACGTATGTTTACATAAGAAAAAAAAAACGTGTGCATAGTCTTAAATGTATAAATAATTTTATGGTTGATCCAAAAGGGTTACCACAGATGTGGATTGCTGAGTTTACGAGAAAGAAATAACTAAAGGTAGGAAATTGATATTGCTTATTTCCACTTTGGAATGAATCTTGGCCACTTACCAAAAGGCACCATAAAGGTTAATGATTAAGAAGGATTTGGTGCCGAATTTTGCTTTGATCATCCATCCTTTAAAGTTTAAATACTGTAATTTTATTCACTTCCCAGCACTCTCCCAAATGTACAGTTAACATTCTTGTTATTTGTCGTTCATAATGGTTTGATCTTCTTCATCTATGGTTCAAATGATATATACAGAGGAAATATCGTATAATAATGCCATTTTTAATGTGAGAATAAAAAATACGATTCTCATCCTTTAACTAAAATAAAAGATTAAAGATTAAAAAAATTAAATTAAAATTAAAATTTCATTTAACAATAATTTTTATAAGATTTATATTAAAAAAAACAAATATATATAACAATTGCTAACAAATGTCTTAAAGATATAGATTAAAGAACTTAAAAGTATGAATAATATTTTTATTGTGAGATGAAAAATTATGTTGTCTATAGTATTTTTAGGCTCTCATGATTTACATAATAATTTGTTTTTTCATAACCAATGTCTTAAGCACTAATTATCAAGATCTTATCTACCCTCTCAATTTTACAATATATTATGTTTGAAGTTTTTGCGCAAGCATTAATAAATGTCATTAATTTGTTTAATTTTAAATAAAATGTTAGGTAATTTTTTAATATATTATTTATTTCTTATTTTTACTATGCATTACTCACACTAAGTATTTATTAAGAATAATTTTGAAAAAAATATTTAATGTAATATTAATTTTATAGAATTACATAGTTTGAAATAATTTTTTTTCTCTAATATACATATTTCTCTTTTTTAGTTAAAATGCATAAAGAGCCTACACCAAAATTTTAGAACTACAAGAAATTTTATTTTTTTATTTTAGTTATGTTAGTTTAAGGGCCATACAGTATTTTACTTAATTAAAAAAATCCTATTTATCTCCTATTTAGTATCTTACATCTGAGTAAGAAATGCAATTCTCTTTCTCCCTTCTTTCCCAGTGTCCCTCGCATCTCTCTCCCCTCTGAAAGAGTTCTTTCTACTTCTTGTTGCAAATTTCTTCAGTGATAATAACTACTAAAATTAAATAATAATAATAAAATATTATCAAATAATTTATATTTTAATATATTTTTAAAAATTTATATTATATTAATTTTAATTTATATAAATAAAATAATAAATATTTTTGGATTCCTGTAAAAATCTACAAATATGATATACGTGAAAAAAAATTTCATTCCAACTTTGAATATTAATAAAATTCATCTAGTTTAAAATTATTTAATAACATAATAATTAATCAAAGTTACTGTAATTTAATTTTATTAACACACTAAAAAATGTAAGTAGCAATATCAAGTTGTTACAACACCCAGAGCATGCATCAATTTAAGGGTTTTCCATCTACAAGTTTGGTAGCTGCAAGGGTATGTGTACCAACGACATTTCATAGCGATTTCACTTTGGGGAGGTTGATCGTTGTTAGGAGGATTGTTGTTGGCGTTTTGCTCAGCGGAGGATTATTGTTGACATTTTACCCAAACACACCCCCCTGTGTAACATGGGGGACGTTGAGATATCCGTCATGGTATGAACAAATTTGTCTCTTATAGGGGTCATTGAAATCATCAGTGAGTGCATTCATATCAGGTGAGTTCGCAACCATCTTTTTGCAATTCCTAATATTTGGAAAGATCTTTATATATTTTTGTTATAGTTTTTTAAATTATTTAATCATTCATGAGAAACAATTCTATTTGAGTTAAGTAGGATTATCATGAACCACAAATCATTTTTACTGAATTCATACTTAGATTCATCCACTAAGATTGGGTAGGATCAATTTTGACAGTTCTAATCTTAATGCATTTTTGTACTTCAATTGGAAGAACTCAAAAAAAATTGTTTCTCAATGTAACATTTTCTCCCTTCTTTATATTATACATTAAAAAATAAAAATTGCAAAAAATAGTTTTTCAACATTTATCCAAATATAACCTTAAAATGCTAGAGCAAATTAAACTTACCTCTGATGAGTTTAAAACTCAGTACACTCATATCTCCTCACTTAAATACATTTCTTTTGTACCCCTAGCCATCTCCGTTAATTGACCGTGTTTATTTTTGTGTGAAATGTCCAAATAACCCTTGTGTATCGTCTCTAAAATTAGAAAACCCCGATTATGCTCTGCTAGGGTTGGTAAAACACAGGGGAGGCGAAGCAATGTACAACAACGCCAACCACTTCGCCTCGCCATGTGCATAAACCACCTGTATCTGCCACCGCTCCGGCGCCACAACCACTTTTCAGCCTCTCCAAACACGCCGCTTGCGATAAGGTCTCAATCGCTCCCAATTGGTTCTGGAACTTTTCCTATGTAAAGACGATAACATGCTCTGGACTTACAGTAACCCGTGTTGTTGGACTTACAATACTACGATACTATTTTGGATGATTTGGGTTTCGAATAACCTATGCAAGTAGGACTTACCCAAGGTCATGTTCACGGGATGAGGGGATTTTTGTGGTTAGCTACTACAGTATTATTTATTATACTGTCATATACTTGGGTATAGTAGTTGGATCACTATAAATGGCTTTGAAATATTTGGTGTTGGTTTTGAAACGTTGATGCTTGACTTTAGTAAATTTCATAGAAGATGCTGCACATCCAGTGATAGTTTCGTAATATTTTTTTTATCAGAATAAAAAGATCCTAAATGTGACTATGTATGAAGAAAAAAGAAAGAGAGCATGTTGTGAGGAAAATGAGGAACGTTAACAACTGCTGTGGGGAAGACGAGGATGGCTTTTAAGTTTTAACAGCTGTTGTGAGGAAAATGAGGGCAATAGTGTCCTATAATTTCATTAAAGAAGCATGTGCAATGCATGGGAGACATTTCTGTTAACGGAATTAATACCATGAAGGTCGAGGAAATACGAGTATAATAAGTATAAAATTCATGGGGACGAATGTAATTTAGTCTAAATGCTAAGATTCATCCACCGTTTAACAAATTCTCTCTTTTTTTACTTATTTGGATTGAGCTAATAGTGAAGAGATTGAAGTAAATGCATGAAACCATAAATTTGATCTTCGTTCTCATTATTATATACTAAACATATTTGCCAATCACCCGTTAATTCACCCTCGATGATTTTATGGAAGCTAGAAATGAACTATCTAATAATGTGCTGCTAAACGGTCAAATCTTTTGAACCACTATTTTATATCCCACTCTTTCGCAATTTTGTGCCACTGATATAGGACGGTAGAAAATCCTAGACCCAAGATTTATGGAGATGGAAAAATTTCCCGCATAGAATTTTTTTTGTTTTTTGTTTTTTCAATGTCCACACAACTTGTTTTGTTGTTGTTGTCTTCGATGATGATGATATATTTATATCTCAACTAGTTATGTAAACGTAAAGAGTATTTTTGTTAAGATCAGACAGAATCATAGGAATGAGAATCTGAACAAATCTTTATGCCCCGTCGATGTCAAATTGGATACTTTTGTTGATTTATCTCGAAGATATATATAGGAATTTAAAAATCACAATCTGGTCTTAAAATTGCAAATTAAAGCCCGGAATGTAAGAATTGTAGTGGGATTAATTTCTTTCCAAAAAAAAAAAAAAAGCATTCGTTGAAAAACTGCCCATAGGAAATAAAAGAATAAAGGGAAAAACAAACAATAGGGTGAGCGGTTTCCTTTAAGCAGCGCGTCGTGAAGTAAAATGTCAATTTAGGAAAAATGAAACAAAAAAGGAAAAACACTAGTAACAAAATCTGATTTGAATATAAGTTAATCAGAATCCAATTAAGTGAACGAGAAAAAAGCATTTTATTTAAAGAGATAAAAGAATAATTCAATGTTCTTTTAAGCCTTCAAAATCAAAAAGATAATAACCCCGGAACTGTAGACAGACAATAACTTGGAGAGGCAAAAAAGAAAAAAAGAAGAAAAAAAAGACATTGTGGATTGGGTAAAGGGTGGCTAAATAAGTTGCGAAGACAAGGCGAAGAAAAACCTGGCGTATGAGAGAACAAATGAGGTCGGAATGAAATTCAAATGCGAGCGAAATGCAAATTTGTCCGAAATGAAATTGTTATTAAATTAAATTCACGCGTAGTAGTCATGAAATCCGTGTAGTAGTCATCGTCGTGGATGTAGAGAGAGAAAGCAGAAAGAGAGTTCTTTTTTTCTTCTGGTCCTTCTTCCCTCGTTGGGTTGTTGCTCTTGTTCTAGAGAGAGAGAGGGAGTGAATCTTGGAGAGATAAGCGCCTGCTCCTTCGGCATTTCCGTCAGACAAAGTTAACACTTCAAAGACCGACGCAGCTGCAGCTGCTGCTATTATTAATCAACTCCCCCCTTCACCATTCCCTATTACATGAATTCTCCCAAGGTCACTCTCACCATAACAATTTCATTTCATACTCATGATTTCTCCACACACCTTCATTCTTATTATTTGTTGTTTGCGGTTGCAGATTTTAATTTGAAGGTGAAAGAAGAATGGGAGAAAATGAAGAAGCGATGCAGAGGCTTCACTTTCTGAAGCAGCCGTTAAACATGGAGCAACTTAGCATCCCTCAATTCAACCCCTCGCAAATGCGCGCGAGGCAGCATCATCTGAATCAGTTCGACGGTGGGAACAGTAACAAGCGCGCGGGTATACCACCCTCGCACCCGCACCCGATCCCTCCCATTTCGCCCTACTCTCAGATCCCGGTGTCGCGTCAGCACAGCAACATTTCCCCTACACCCACCCACACCCGATCACTCTCGCAGCCCTCGTTTTTCTCGCTCGACTCCCTCCCTCCCCTCAGCCCTTCCCCCTTCCGTGACTCCTCCTCGACTTCCGTGTCCGAAGCTGCTGACGTGTCCATGGAAGATCGCGATGCGAGTTCTCATTCCCTGTTGCCACCCTCACCTTTCTCCAGAACACTCAACAACAGTAATTTACCATTACCCCCTCGCAAAGCCCATAGACGCTCTAACAGTGACATTCCGTTTGGGTTTTCCACCGTTTTGCAATCCTCTCCGCCGCTTATCCCTCTTCGGAACCCCGTTTCAGCGAAACCAGCTCAGTTAGTCAAAAGAGAAACACCGTGGGACAGGGTTGTTGAGAATAATAATAATAATAATAATAATAATAATAATAATAATAATAATAATAATAATAATAATGTAGAGGGGTCCGGGGAGAAGAAATCCCCTGAAGGGGAAGTGGTGGATGATCTTTTCTCTGCTTACATGAATTTGGATAGCTTTGATGCGTTGAACTCTTCTGGGACCGATGATAAAAACGGAGGCGATAATCGCGATGATTTGGATAGTAGAGCGAGTGGGACTAAGACCAATGGTGGTGACAGTAGTGATAATGAGGCCGAGAGTAGTGTTAATGAGAGTGGGGATGGTGGGGTGAGGCAGGGAGGGAGTGAGAAGAGGGAAGGGATGAAGAGGAGTGCTGGGGGCGAGATTGCACCCATCACTAGGCACTATAGGAGTGTCTCCATGGATAGTTTCATTGGGAAGTTGAATTTCGATGACGAGTCGCCCAAGCTGCCTCCTTCGCCCGGGCAGAGAAGTGGTTTGATGTTGCCTGCTGGTGGAATTGATGATAATTCGGCAGCCTTCAGCTTGGAGTTTCGAAATGGGGAGTTCAGTGGGCCTGAACTGAAGAAAATTATGGCCAATGAAAAGCTTGCTGAGATTGCCTTGACCGATCCAAAGCGTGCCAAAAGGTGTGTTGATGTTGTGGCATTTGACATGCTATATTGGCTAGTGACATACTAACATGTTGCCTGTGAACTGATTGACTTGGTTTTGGGGTCATTTTCAGGATTTTGGCCAACCGGCAATCGGCTGCGCGATCCAAAGAGCGGAAGATGCGATACATTTCAGAGCTAGAACACAAGGTTCAGACTCTACAGACAGAAGCCACCACACTATCTGCACAGCTTACTCTGTTACAGGTGGGGGACCTCTTTGTGTTGTTGATAATTTAGACCTGTGAATCTGTGATCATGATTTTTGTTGTTTAATTTTTTTTTATTTTTTTTATCGGCCAATGTTAGTTGTTAAATGTTAATTTTTTGTTAGTGGAGGGATTCGAACCCACCTTATATCTCCATTTTTGTTGTTTAATTTGATTTAATTCCTTTCAATTATGTGAGCACAGAGAGATTCGGCTGGACTCACTAACCAGAATAGTGAGTTGAAGTTTCGCCTTCAATCCATGGAACAACAAGCAAAGCTTCGAGATGGTATTTTTGTCCTTTAATTCATAGTCTATCTATCAGATTTTCTCTCCATTTTGTTTTACAAATTTGTGGCTAAAATCTGATTGGCATTGTGCATGAATAATATGGTGGATGGTTGGTTGGTCCGTTAATGTATCTAGGATAGGCTCTGATTTTATCAGATAAGAGTTTGGATCTAACTCAACCCCAAAAGCTAGTTCATAGGGTGAGCGTTGTTCCCTACTTATATATTTTATCTTGGTACTATCTCTAGTCAATGTGAGACTTGGGTTTTTCCCAATATCTCCGCATAGATTATATTTCATGTCATCATGTATAGTGAATACTTCATGCGAAGAGTGTAAGGGTAAGGGTGAACAATTCAGCAGTTGGCTTGTAAAGCGGAAACACCATACATTTAACGATACAATTTCCTCTGTTTACTTTTATTATTATTATACTTAAGAGCTGATAAGCTATTTAATTCTATGTTTGTGTCATAATGGAAATATTACAAGTATGAAAAACAACAATACATACTTTTACTGTGGAGAACAGTAGTAGACTAGTAGCGTATAAAAGTTGTTCATGTAGCTTCTTCAAGTTGTTGGATTAGATTTTATTTTCATTCTAATTTGGGATTTAAGTTTACATCAGCTGCTCAATTTTATTCTGTTCCATTAAATTTTATGTACGAAGACCAGGGCCGTTTACATTATCTCATTCCGTCAACATTATTTTATTGCTGATTTCTCATCTTATTGAGAGTAATCTTTATAAGATATGTTAGGAATTTCATGTGAAAATCTATCATGAGTTTTCACCTAAAAGTTTAAACTCGTAGGAGAGTTGGTTCTTGATATCAGAACTTATCTGCACTTTCACCAGAACTTTATGACCCACCAGTGGTTAGGAGTTTCATTCTTGCCACTCCCTTTGTTCTAAATTGTTGAATTTAAGCATAAGTTAAAGCCAACTGTTAGTTATCTATATGTCAATCCCAAAGGGGTGTCTCTTGTGCAAGGGCGTGTTTCATATCATGAGCCTTCACCGACTAACATTTTTTGCTAACAGTATGCCGGAAATCCTTTATATAGCCTTTGTATACTGAAGTTTATCTCGTGACACGGTTTAAGAGCTTTCAAAGTGGCATGTAGGAATTCCAGAGATTAGATGCAGAGAGAATGACCCGATTCATTGCGAATGTTTAGGTGACTACAACATGTGTTCTCTGCTACGAATCATACTCAGTTATTCGTGTCCAAATTTCTTGGAAAGAGTTGATAAATATTTTGTGAGCGAAAACCAAGTCAGTTACCTTTTCTTTACAAAAGTCATTTGTTGTAGTCAAGAATGAAGATGACTATTAATGAAGCTATCCCATTGTAGCATCTGCATGATATGCCCTTATCTGCCCTTGCATCCTTCTGCTGAATATGATTATGCACGAATTTCCTTTGCATAGAAGCTTATTATGTGAAATTCTTTCGAGGGTGTTTTTGAAAGTGATACGTGATCATGTATTGACCTTTGTGTGTGCATGCCTGCATTTTTATTTTTATTTTTTCTGATGCTTACTCCTTTTCTATTGGAGTTATCAATAAAAGACTTACTTGCCTGCTACATTTTCATACAATTACTAGTAGCTGCCAGTTGTACCTCTATTAACATTTGGAAACTAGTATGACTTTATAGATTGCTTCCTTCTGACTAAGTCTGTGCCCTGTATTTTATTCTAATAGCTCTAAATGAGGCGCTTACTGCGGAGGTTCAAAGACTAAAGCTTGCCACAGCTGAACTAAGTGGCGATTCGCATGGTTCTGGCTGTTTGATTCCTCAACATTCTGTCAACCCTCTGATGTTCCGGCAACAGCAGCAGCCTCCTACTGCATCCCAACAAAACATTCATCTTCAACAGCAACAGCAGCAGCAGCACCACCAGAATGGTAATGCCAACTCAAATTCCGACTTAAAACAATAGTTTGGGAAGGAGTTCCTGCAGCTGCATGGTTGGTTCGCTGCACTCAGTTTCGCATATTTACAAAAAGGTTTTCCTTAGTTGTTATGGTCTCAAGTTTGATTTGCATTATTACCTGTCCAGCTCGGACAGAAAGTCCATATACAAGTTCTAATTCCTGTCTTGTATCTAAATTATTATAGAGCATATTTAATTTCAGTATATATATTAAATTGTAAGCATTATTTGGACATGATTTGTTTAATGATGGCATTTTAGAGAAACTGTTCAATCTTTCTTTTTGTAAAGAATGACTTGTGGATCTGTTCCAATTTTCTAATCTGTTCGGAGTAATTTAATCCAAAAAATTCAATGCATCACATCGAAGTCAGAATCAATCCATAATTCAAGAGGACCATACCGACATCTTCTCACGTAATCTATACTATACTATTATATCTAGATTAAATTATCTTCTAGCTTAACTTGAAAATGGCCCAGTTGTAGATATTTGTAAAACAATAATAAGAAAAAGTTACTTGTAGATGACACTCAGTGACTCAGACAGTATAAGTTTTTTATCTGAATTATTTTAACTTTCAAAGATATTAAATATAATTTTTTTAATAAGTAGAAACATTAACATTATATATATATATATATGGACACATCACACATTGAGTTTTGTTATTAGATTTCTGTTTTCTAACAAAGTAAATGAGGACATTTCTTGTAAAATGGTGAGAAAAAGGGAGTAGGGGAACAATTTAGTTTGTTTGTAGAGTAATATATTTAAATTTTAGAACTAGGGATAGCTCAAAGCACTACCCTGAGTATCTTCTTTCTTATCTTTGCCTCTTAATTATTTCTGTCTTGATCTCCTATCCCTATCTCGTAATAACTTTCCCGGTCCATGTTTCTTAATTCTTCTCAAGTGAGGAAGCCCTCGTAATTCGTTTTTTCAGAAGGCCCCGTAAAAAATCTTGGAATTTTAATGAATTTTAAAAATAAAATAAAAAAATAAGGGTATTAAATATTATATATTATATTTCATTTTAAAAACTAAATTATGAAAATAAATTAACACATTAAATATTAATATATACGGGAACTCGTGGGACGATAAGTGTGTTCCTCGTCTCCATCTCAAATTTAATTTAAAGATTTTTTTCTCTCGTCATTATTCTATGGGAGAACATTTTCCCTACTGGAGATTTTACAGAGAACAGTCTCCTCGAAAATTATTAAATGGCAGAGAAAATTTTCATTTTTATTTATAATGTTCTTTGCCTTCATTTTTTCTTTTGAAACCCACAGTGGACAAAAGTTTAAATAATAATTAAGATTGGATATTAATTTTTATTTTGATAAATTTTTATATAGTAAAAATTGAAAACGAGTACAGTGGGCTTTGAGGCTTGAAAAATCTTTCAAGTTTCGAACATGTTATTGCTTTTTTAGATGGCGGGAATGATTTTATGAAATTTGTTTTTATTTCTATGTATCTTATTTTTTTGAAGTGGATATTTTATTTGTAAATTCCTGTTTCCACTATTAACAAAACCATAAGTTTTATTAAGGCACTTGTGAAAGGGTATGGGTTTAAACGTTTAGTTAGTCTAGAGTGAGAAAGTATATTTTATGAACGTAAAAAGTAGTCACAACCGTTGCTTAGAAAAACAGAGGTTGAAACTTGAAATTGCATTTTGAGTAATAAAATACACATACGTATATTGTAAATTATAAAGTCGTTTAATTTTTAACCATTAATTTTTTTAATTAATGACATTAATTATATTATATTTTTAAAAATGTGCTCTCCTCACTTTAAAATAGCAAATCGTATTATCGAAAACACTCATTTAGTTAGTCTAGAGTGAGAAAGTAAAAATTATATGAACGTAAAATGTGCTTTCAGCACTTTGGCGCTTAGATAAACTAATCAAAAATTCAAAGAACTCAACAATAGCTGCTTAGCAAGTTTCCGACGCACGCACTAAAACAATGTCTTCTTAAGTTTTAGAACTAATCTTCAAGAAGTTAACAAACATCTTTGAGCACCAAACAAAAATAAAAATGGTTTTGGTAAAAACTTTTTCCTACCATTCAAATTATTGTAATAAAAAAAAAAAACTCATATAAACATGTTTTATTTAAGCTTATATCTTATTAGTATTTTTTTTTTACCCATAATACCTAATAAAATTTCTTCTTTATCGTGTTCTTTAATATTACAATATTTGTCTGTCAAAAAATATATTACAATATTTGTTTTTAGTAAAAATAAATTTTAATATTAAACTTTTTTTTATAAAAAAAAAATGAGGTTTAAGTAAAAAGTTAGAATTCAAGTTTAACTGAAAAATCTAAAATTATTAAATTACTTATAAAATATCTTTTTGTTCAAAGATGAAAAAATATATGCGAAATCAAATAAATAAGGCATATTCAATAGTCAATAGTCAATTATCAAACATTTATTGTAAAATAAGTTAACATATCAATTTAAACTAAAAATTAATATTTAACTTTTAACCAAATTTTCAGCTTGAAACAAACTTAATAATTATTTTTGCCAAACATAATCTAAAATCAACATGTGTTATTCCAAGCAGAAAAAACTCAAACATTTTTAACATGCAATCTTTAAGTTTGGATGTAAAATGTATATGTATTAAAAACAGCACAATGTTTAAAAGATTTCCACTTCAACAATTGTACCTTAGAGATCTATTTCTGATCTATCAAGTGGAGCATTTAAATTACATAGGCTTTAAATGAAAAAGTGCAATTGAATCATCGTAATTTATTCTCTTAGAACACTTTTACTTTTAGATTCCAAATTAAAATTTTATATCACTTTTGAGTAGATTTCATAGTGTCATATAGGATTGAAGTTCTCTCAAGATTCTTCTCATTTTTTTTAGTGGTAGATCTCATTTTGGGATCTTAGATAACTTTTAGTAGATCGTACATGAAACTCACTTTAAATTATTTATTAAATTAAGTATAATTAATTAAGTAATTAAATTTAAAAAACATGTAAGGAAAATTTATAAATATTAAGAAATAGAAAAAATGAGCATAAAATTAATTTTTTATTTATAATTAAATGTCAAACAAATGAAAAATGAAAATCGTATCTACAAATTTTGTATATACTGAACCAATTTATAGAATGTTATATGTGTAATAACTATTTTTTTTAATTATAACGGTTAATGTGCATGCTTTTTTTAGTGACAATGATTATTGTGTACACAATAATGTTCACTTCCTCTCACCAATTTTTTAAAACTTTTATTCCATTTTCTCTCGCATTCTACTTCCTCCCTCTCACATTTCTTCTTTCTTCCTTTGCTCTCTCACATCATGTTCTCTTTATTCTTTCTTCTTCTGCTTTATTCTCGGCGTCATTTCTCTCTCCTTCTTCTCACATTGTGTTTCTTCTTCTTCTTTCTCTTCATCGCCCCTCTGTGTGATCCACCCTCATCCCCTCTGTCGCGACTCCTCACCCCCTCCACTAGTATGTAAAAAAAATTTGGTTTGTTTATTTTTTGTTGGTTTTTTTGGTTGGTTTGTTTTTTTCCTTCATCTCCTTTTGTTGAGCTATTCCTCCTCCTGCATTTTGCAAATTGTCATTGTTGATAATTAAAAAAAAAAAACACTGTAAATCTTCACAGTTCTTCTCCAAGAATAAAGATCTTAAGGAGTGCTTTATTCTTAGATATGAACAAGATCAAATATTCAGCTTAAGATCTTTTTCCAAGATCTAACATTAAAAATGTTTTTACCTTGACATTTCTTTATCTGTAAATAATTGTCGATGTGAAAACACAAAGAAAAAAGGCTAACAATCTTTGAATAGGAAAAAGAGTGGATCCGTGAAATCCTAAATGAATTGGCTTATTCAAAAAAAGTCATGTTCTTTTTGGAAGATCTATTGGTAGAATTGGGCTTCTAGTTGCTTTCTATTACCAAAAAAAAATCTCAACAAACCTCAAAGGTATATAAAAAATACAGACCGGGCCCTCTCTTTTATGGACCATTTAGGTTTTTTATTTTTGGTGTTTGTCAAAAGTATTGTCCAATCAACAACCGAATACATATCCTATTTCAATTTTCAGGTATAGAGATGGATTTGGCCTCTCTATATAAAGCACTTTCCATTTATATGATTAGGAATTGAAACCAGATCAACATGCTCAAAAGACAATTATCTATCAGCCATGTGAATTGTGTTGGTCATGTATCTTGTAGCTGCAACGTCATTGACTTTATTTTACGAACGGTGAGGCTCCAATCAAGGGAGTTCAAAAACGTTAAGAAAAACAAAAGAATATAGGGCCCTAACAGGCTAGCACTCACAAAATTGGTACATGTTTGACAATTAAACGTGTAGATTGAAACACTAGTTCAAACAATGTTTCAAGGTTTAAGGCTTTTGAAAATTATTCTTATTTCCTATTATGGAAAATATAACTTTTTTCAAACTTTAATTAATAAAATTTATTTTTTGCTTATTATTATTATTCAAGTACCCTATTAAAATTGAGTGCTCACAAAAAAAATAAACATAAGAGTCAAATAATGAAGATAATTAGCCACGCAATTACAGAAAAAGAAACAAAAGAAAACGTAGATGGTGTAAACTGATGTTAAATATTAAAATGTATTAAAAGCATTATAACATAGGTCAGGATGGCCGAGTGGTCTAAGGCGCCAGACTCAAGTTCTGGTCCTCGTGAGAGGGCGTGGGTTCAAATCCCACTTCTGACACGTTTCATAATTTTTGCAATTTTTTGACATTTCATTTACTTGCTTGAAGAACAATGCGAATGGTTTTGAACTCTGAACTCTGAAGCTTACGAGGAAGGGTCGGGTTCCTAGCCTCCTCCTATGTTGCTTTTATGTCCCATTCTTCCTCTTTAATTATTGTTGCAGTAACCCAAATCTCATGATAAATGTCCTTTTTAAGTGTGCAAAAACTAGTTGTTCTAGAGGTAGAATTTCTTTCTTTAGCTCAGAAAAAATATATTGCTTAGCTTGTAAGTTTTCAAGTACACATAGAGAAGATATGCACTTTTATAACGTAAGGTAAATAAGAGTGGATGATTGAAAAGTTACATAACAATATTTAATTTTTTCCCTATTTAATTAAAATTATTCAAATTAAAAGTAACATTCATTCCTTCAACAAAAACAACCCAACTTGGTATCAACCATTCTCTAATGTCTATGGCCGTGATGTGCTCGGAACATTGCTGGTCTCTGCTGACTGAATATTGAATAATGCACTTGCCTTGTGTTTCAAAGTCCGTGGAGTTGTTTTCCAACTCATGCTGCAACAGTCAACAAAAAAGTAGTCAGGTGCATGCTTTGTGGACCCAAAAAAAAGGTCCATGTTTTGAAAATAACTTATTTTAGTTTTTTTTTTTTCTCTCTTACAAAACTCTATTCTAGAACTGTTGATTGAAGAATTTTGTATCATCACTCTTTTTTTTTTTTTTACCAACAAAATAAATTAATCCAAACGTGCAAAGTGCAAACTCAATTTAAGATCCAAAAGGTAAAGTGCATCCTATGAATGATGTAGTCTTTTGCTGAAAAAGACCGTCTCTAAAAATGTCTTGTAGTTCATTATCATTTGAGCATTTTTCTTATAACTATGTAAATACATTTTATCATGTTGACAGTATATTATCCCATTCTTCCCTCGCAATGCTGAAGAGTAAAAAATGTAACTTCGATTTATAATTGCCTTTTCATTAATAGTTATGGATACGAGAGATGTTACATTGGCAAGTTTCCAAATGGTTCTAGATATTGCATTAGAAATACATTTTTTTTTCATTTTTAAAGGCTAAAAATGGGTAAAAGGTGAATAATTTTTTTTGAAATAACATACTTTTTTTTATCAATATAAAAACGTCATAATAAAATATGTATTTAAACTTTACTTTAAAAGTCTGAAGAGCCAAATAGCTTTCTTGTCTTTTGTGTGGTGTCACTTTAACCTTGGATTCAAGTACAAATAGTAGACAATAGCTTTGAATATTCGATGACGAAAAATATGAACAGTAATTTATTTAAGTCATGTTGGCATGCATGCTGAGGTGAATTTGAAATGTCTAATTCCAGTGCTTATTTTTAGCTCCTTTTTTTAGTAGTTTTTTGAAATTGTCATATGTTATCACTTTAGTCTCTAAAGTTAACTAAATTAAAAAAAAAAAATTTGAAAATATAATCAACGCTCATTTTAGTCTGAAGTTACATTCAATGTGTAACTCAAGAGATAATATTAATATATGTTCAAAGATCAAAATGAATTTTTTTTTTTTGAAGAAGCACAACCTTTTAATGTCTATTATTTTCATTTAAAAGACTTGAAGTCAATTCTTTTCCCTCAGAAAATTAAACTTATTGCCAGATACCATTTAAATTATTAGGAATTAGTCAAGAAATGAATGTCTAAACAAGACAATTTTTTATATTGTATGGTGTCTTCATCAGCATATCCTGCGTCCTCACGTCGTAAAAAATGCCCCCCCCCCCCCCCCCAAAATAAATAAATTTGATCACATTATTTCTTCATTTAATAAATGTTCTCATTTAGCCAATAAGGATAGTCGCCTAAAAATGCAACACAAGAACGTCTAGAATTTAATTTGCCAATAGATTTTTCATACACGTTTTTCAGGAGGGGTTGAAACCCTTCAGATATCATGACAATTGGAAATTTAAGGCCTGTTTAAATCATTCTCAATTTCTAATTTAAAAAATTATTCTCTAAAACAAATCCACATTACTTTTTGTGACAAAGCAACAAATCTACATAACAGTTCATCAATCAATTCCACATTTTAAATCTATTAAGTTTTGAAAATTCATTTTAAAACAAGTGTTTTAAAAACTAAAACAGTTAAACATATTTTCCCATTATCCTCTGTTTGTCTTGTTCAACTTTTCCCCTGAATTCCACATTTTTGTGCCTTGCGCCACTCTCAAGCTGTCTACAAAACCTCGTGTGATTGCATTTCAGAAACTAAAAACACTTTATTAAGTAAAAATCAAACACACCCCCATTTTTAGGATAAACACACCCTTAATATCAACACAAGTACTAGTGTGCTAATTTTGGTCAGTACTTTTTGTTTATTTAACATTAAAGAAAAACTATGGCAACACCAATAGAAAAAAGGGTCACCGTGTTTGTTTTAAGGAGTGAGAAGTTGGAATTTGCAACAAATCAATGTATCCCTAAAAGGAAGAAAACTAGGATGCTACATGATAAAAACAAAGTTTAGCATACTACAACATAAAATCTTTGATCTTGTAATATCAGTCAGTGGTATTATTTTTCAACCGTTCTACATTTTTATGTTACCAAGTAAACATAAAAGTTGTTTATTTAAAATGTTTACTTCTCTTTCTTTCACCCACACGAACAAATATATACAAAAAATAGATGGAGATCAGACATCCAAGAAAATTCCAAGGTGTATTCGAAGAAAACCCTATATATTAAAAAAAAAGAGTAAAGTAAAACATCCAAAGTTCTTATACCATGGTTCTAAATTCTAAATAACAAAAGCTCCATATATCAGATGAAAAGCATCATCGGCCTTCAGAATCCAAATGAACCAATGAAGCTCACTAGTGTAACTGGATGGTTTGACAGTATCTCGCACCACATCATCACATCACAACATAGGTAGTACGGTTAGGTTTAAACTATCAAATAGGACAAGATTAAGATACAGTTTCTTAAGTTCTTCTAGTACTTTCTCGAGTCAGAATTAGAATTTTACTTAGAGAACTTATATTGACCTATAATGTAAACATTATTATGCGTATCATCAAGGTAAAACTTCAATTCAAAATGAAGATCACCAAAAACACCTGAAGAACTGCATCTGATTTTTGTCCACTGAGGGATGCCTTATGCTGCAAAAACCAGATATAGGATTATTGTGAAATACTAGTACTAGTACCAGTACCAACCTTGATTTGATTTCGGTTTGCCTGAACCCAACCACCATCAATAGACTCCAAGCTTCCATTCAAGCCATCATCAACAAAGTCCCCAACCCTCTTCACCTTAAGCTCTCTTGGCTCCACAGGGTAATTCCCAGAGAAACAAGCATAACAAAAATTCGGACTTTCACTTCCCAACAACCTCTTCAAGCTATCAAAAGGCAAAAAGGCAAGTGAATCCGACCCAATAAAGTCCCTTATCTCCTCCACACTCATCCTATTCGAAATTAACTCCTCAGAGCTAGGAGTATCCACACCATAGTAACAAGAACCAATAATCGGAGGACTCGCAATCCTCATGTGAACCTCCTTAGCACCAGCCTCCTTCAACAGCCTAACAATCTTGGACGAGGTGGTTCCTCTCACAATGGAATCATCCACAACCACAACACGTTTACCTTCAAGCACAGCACGGACAGGTGATAGCTTAAGCTTCACACCAAAGTCCCTAATCTTCTGAGAGGGCTCAATGAAAGTCCTCCCCACATAGTGCGACCTAATCAAACCCTGCTGAAACGGAACCCCAGCTTTCGCAGCATAACCAAGCGCCGCCACAACACCAGAATCAGGCACAGCAATCACAACATCACACTCCACAGGACTTTCAGTAGCCAAAATCTCCCCAAATTGTCTACGAGACTCATACACAGACCTCCCAAAAACAACCGAATTGGGAAGTGCAAAGTAAATATGTTCAAAAATGCATTGTTTGGGTTGAGGATGAGACATGAGGCAGAGACTCTGAATACCGTTTTTATCCACCACAAGAACCTCACCAGGGAAAACCTCCCTTTCATAAGTCGCTTCAATTAGGTCAAGCGCGCAGGTTTCAGAAGCGAAAACAACAGCACCGTTGCTCCTTCTCCCCATAACCAAAGGCCTAAACCCGAAAGGGTCTCGAACGGCGACAAGCTTGTCCTCAGTGACGAAAACAATAGAATAAGCCCCTTCGAGCTTTTCACAGGCGTCCACGATTCGCAGAATGAAGGGTCTGTGTTTGGAGGTGGCGATGAGGTGGAGGACAACCTCAGTGTCGGAGGTGGTGTTGAAGATGGAGCCGTTGTCTTCGAGGTTGGTACGGAGGGTCTTATAGTTGACGAGGTTACCGTTGTGGGCCACGCCGACGGATCCGAAGCGGTAACCGGCGACGAAGGGCTGGACGTTTTTGAGCATGGATTGGCCGGCGGTTGAGTAGCGGACGTGGCCGATGGAGAGACTGCCGGGGAGCTGGTCGAGTTTTGATTGGTTGAAGACTTCGGAGACGAGGCCCACGCCGGTGATGGATTGGAGGACGTTGTTGTTGACGGTGACGATTCCGGCGCCTTCTTGGCCGCGATGCTGGAGCGCGTGGAGGGCAAGGTAGCAGAGGCGCGAGGCCTCAGGGTCGCCGTAAATGCCCACCACGCCGCACTCCTCGCGCGGCTTCTCGTCGTCCCACGCGCCTTCGTCGGCGCGTGACAAGTTGGAGGAGACGATGTTGGAAATCGGGTTTTTGGAGAAAACGAGGAGAGGGGGTTTGGCGGCGGCGCGAGGGGGAGTGGGTAGGGTTCTGGGGAAAGAGTGAGTTTGGAAAGGAAGAGAGGAGGGTTTGGAAAGGGAAGAGGAGAGAGTGGGTGCTGCTGCTGCTAATGCTGCGGCCATGGTGTGGAAACTGAGGAACACAACCAATGCCTTGTTCTAGGTTTTGGGAGTTCAAAGCTGACCAAAGCCAGACCAAAGCACTTTAGTCTTTTTTTTCTTCCAATTTTCTCCTCAATGTAAATATCTTTTCCCCTTTATATAGGTAGTGCTTTCTTCTAATGGGAAATTGCACTCATTTAGAGAATAATTTTGAATTTGGCTCTTCGTCGAATCGAATGGAAGTGAGTTCACTATTAAAAGATATTAAAATTAATAATAATTATTTAAATAAATTCTTGTTATGATTATCATTCATTAAAATAAATAAATTTTTGTTATGATTCTTAATCATTAATTAAAAATTAATGATTATAAATATACTTTATTATGTGAAATGTGTGTATTCATTTTAATTTTTTTTATACGCTTACTTTAAGAATAATGAATTTTATACTGTACTATATTTGGTTCATTAGGAAAAGTAGATGGAAGTAGAGTGAAAAGAAGAATAAAAAAGTAGAAGTTTCTTTTATAGGTAAAAGTGGGAAGAATTTATACTTATTTGACATGGAGAATGAATGTGAATGAATATTAAAATATATTTTTTCCTTATTTGACTGGATAAAATATGAGAAGAAAATATATATTAATAAAATAGCACAAATATATGCAATAATGTTTTAGTTTGTGTATGGCATAAAATAAATATTTATTTTGTATAACTAAATTTATATTAAATATTTTTATATTTACAATAAAAAATTATTTTTGAACATTTAAATTATATTTTATATTTATGGTAAATGATTTATATTACAATATAATATTATTTTTAATTATTGATATTGTTTTAAAATATTAAATTCATGTTAAAGTTAAAGATATTAAAAGAGATAAAAAAAAACTAAGACACATACTTAAAAAGTAAAAACATTATAGTAAAAAAAAACTTAAAACATTCTCGTTAAAGAATGACATCTAAAAAGTAAAACAGTCACATACAAGATAACTATTCTAAACTATACATTTTCAATTCACTTTTGATAAGTGTCATTTCTGGTGTAATTTTGTCACATATTAGTTTGACATAATTAAGTTTAAGGAAATTATGATCAATGTAAAATTTGATTCAAATAGTATTAATTAATATATATCCTAACATTTTGATTCAAAATAACAGCATATTCAAATTAAGGTAATTAATAATATTTATGATTTTAAAATTCAATTATTATTTTTAAATATTAAACATGTCTTATAAATAATTTATTGAGTGAGCGTTACCTATCAAATCTATGAAATTTGGAGTTTTTTTTTATAATTATTTTACTTGCCTCATCTTTTATTGTTATTTCTTTTCTCTTTCTATTTGTTGAATTCATTTGTCTTTTTTTATTTTATAGTTTCATCTTTTTTCTTATCTCCTTTCTTTAAGTAAGCTTCTACCTTTTTATTCATTCTCCCGAAATAAATTTAAATAAATTCCTTAATATCTAACATTTAACATTTGCCTACAGATTATATATAAGAATTTTTTATTAAATATATGTGTTTTAAGCAAGCTATGCTAGCAACACGGGTCCCGAAGTATTTTAGTTGAGATGAAAAAAGTTTTACGTGATAAAAGATTACATTAAATTAGAACTAATCCATTTGAATGTATGGTTGGATAATATATTATGATAAATATCATTTTCCTTTAAACTCATGAGTTTTTCATGAATTTTTAAAGTGGGGATATATGTAGCATTTTATACAATATTAATTACATTAAATTGGGGGCGATGTGTACTCGTATTTTGTTCTCAATATATTTAATTTTTTGCTAAACTAAAATAAATTAATTCGTATTAAAATACACTACAAAAATACCCGGTTTCTACCAGTGGTTTATTATCGACGGTTAGTAAAATCCGACGTTAATCCAAATACAATGGGGAATTGTGTCAATTCTTAGCATCGGTTTGTAATCGACGATACTTTGTAGTATATTTGTTTTCCGCGCGAACGAGAGTGGCGCCCTTTCTTTCCAGCGAAGTAAAATCTGTTTGTGCCAAAATTTCCACACAACATACTCCGCTCCCTAACATATTCAATCACAGCAATCTCCATTCGCATTTTTCTCCACACCCTAGCAATCAATCTTCAATGCGATTGATTTTCTCTTTTCACAACATAGCAATCTTCAATAGCAATTTTTTCACACCCCCAATAATGTAATTACTTTTGATTTCTCGTTTTGAGTTTTTTTTTTTTTTTTTTTTTTATCCCTGACCTATATATCATAAACAAATTATAAGGATAGCACAAAAAAATAACTAGTTATGAAATTAAAAATCCAAATAAATTGTAAGTAAATAATCCATTATTATATAATTTATTGTGTATTCAATCAAATTAAATAAAGCTATGTAATACACTGTTAATGATGTCAATAATAATAATTTATCTTTTTTAAAAATACATTATATATAGTTACTACTTACTATGCATATTCATTTTATTCCTCGAAAAACAATTAATTTCTATATTATTATCTTCTTAACAATTAATAAGAATGATTTAATAAAAAAATTATTTATTATTTATTTCAATTTTTGTGGTGTGCAAAATTCTTGACAGACACACACTCAAAATTTTTTACCTATAATTAAAAATAAAAGCATATTACTACTATATTTGGAACAAGATATTACACAATGGTAACAAATTTCCTTTATTTTAAATGAAATAAATAATGATTTCTATAAGTATGAAACAAAAAAAAAAAACAATAAAACATATATAGTACCATGAATGATGAACAAATTAACAAATAAAATTGGAAATGAGTAACTGAATAAATTTTAATAGTAATTTCCTAATTGTAAGTACCCAACCCTGTTTACCTGATCATTGTCGAGTCTCTTTGGGATCCACAGCATAATTCCCAGAGAAACAAGCATAACAAAAATTCGGACTTTCACTTCCCAACAACCTCTTCAAGCTATCAAAAGGCAAAAAGGCAAGTGAATCCGACCCAATAAAGTCCCTTATCTCCTCCACACTCATCCTATTCGAAATTAACTCCTCAGAGCTAGGAGTATCCACACCATAGAAACAAGAACCAATAATCGGAGGACTCGCAAGTCTCATGTGTACCTCCTTAGCACCAGCCTCCTTCAACAACCTAACAATCTTGGACGAGGTGGTTCCTGTAACACCCCAAAATTTTAGGAATCATAGCCAATTACTGGGGTAAAATATTAATTAGAGGCAATACAGAAGGACCTAGGAAAAATGACGAAAATACCCCTGGAGATTTTGAAAATGATCAAAATACCTCTAGGTATTTAGCAAGAAATTTTAAGGAAGAAACTTTATAAGTACCCTGGAATGTCCAAAAATATCTTT
>PYAF01003482.1:1423716-1461497 GCA_007407185.1 Glycine tomentella | reverse complement strand
TTGATGGACTGTACTTTATTATTTTAATTAAACCGTGGAGAGAAAGAATTCGTTTAGGATATAAGTGACTAGTAACATTCCAAGCAAAGGGAAATGAATTTTTGTGAAAAATTTATAACCAATCTAATTCTAATACAAAGTGGATACAAGATTCCATCTAAAATCAATCAAACACGAGAGAGCAAAGAGAAGCGTTACAGTTCCTCTCACAATGGAATCATCCACAACCACAACACGCTTTCCTTCGAGCACGGCACGAACGGGTGATAGTTTCAGCTTCACGCCAATGTCCCTAACCTCCTGAGAGGGCGCAATGAAAGTCCTCGCCACATTGTGTGACCTAATCAAACCCAGCTCATACGGAACCCTAGCTTTTGCAGCATAACCAATCGCAGCCACAAGCCCACAACACCAGAATCAGGTACAGCCACTACTACAAAAGCACCATTTGAAGACGCACAATCTAAGACGGTTGTATGATAACCGTCTTAGAATCCTGCACGGTGGCATTTTTGTAAATAAATGCTTATTTTCAAAGACGGTCCCCTTTTAACCGTCCTTGTTTATAACATTTCAGGCCAGGCTACACAAAAGCCGTCTTTGATTGCCCATTGTTTTTTTTTTTTTTGTATTTTTACAAAAGCACTAATAATTCTCATTGTGCCCTATTTAAAAAACATTCATTTCCCTCCGGTCTGAGAAAGAAGAAGCGCGCTAACCCCTCTGTTGTGCACCCTCATCGCGAATCCCTCCGGTCTGGCCTGGCTAGTGGTCGCCGTCATTGTGTGGTATTTCCCGGCGCTTGTCCTCGCCGACAACTCCTTTCACCATGGCAGAACAGGTGCGCTTATTCTCCATATTTTCTCTTCCTTTTCTCCATTTCGTTTGATCAATACTCGTTAGACCTCGTTTGGATCTTTCGTTGATTTTTTTTTTGTTTTCAATTGCGTTTTGCAGACTGAGAAGGCTTTTGTGAAGCAACCAAAAGTGTTTATCAGGTACTTAGTGTTCGAGAAAATGCTTCACTTTTTTTGTTTTTGTTTTTCCCATTGTGTTGTTTTGATGCTGAATCGTTTGTTGTTTTTGGTCCCTTTCCCAGCTTGAAGAAGACTGGGAAGGGAAAGAGACCTGGAAAAGGTGGGAACTGCTTTTGGAAGTCCATTGGGCTTGGATTTAAGACCCCCAGGGACGCCATCGAAGGTATCTCTCTCATTCACCACTTTCTCTTATAAAATATTTATTCTTTGCGATGCGAATCTATCAGGTTATTGTTGTGGGTATTTGTTTCTTATTATTATAGATGCTATAAATTTTGTTGACCTGCTGCGGTGTTTGTAAATTAGGTTATAGAAACTCACTTTCTGTATGAAGCCCTCTCTGAGTGTATGTTTCATATTCAAAAAGTTCACACCCGGACATGCCCTTTTGTGTATTAACTTGTAAATCTTGTATAATGGTATACATATCTGTTTGATTCTTATTTGTAACACTTCTGCAGGCCTCTCTCTAAGACAGTGAGGTTTAATGTGTTGAAAGTGATACCAGCTGGATCGTTCTGGCTTTATGTTTAGGATTTTGTTATACATTATGGTTTTCGAATACTATTAGCCTTTTAATTTTTGAAACTATGCAGACTCTTCATTTGCTTTACCAGTAATATATTTAGTTTACTTGGGTTTCTAAAGTTTGGTAGAATTTGTTTTAAACTGAGAATCTGAGATTGAAATTTGTGCCCATTGGAAATTACGAAAATTAGTTTTTTAACTCAAAGCAGTATATATTGAATTTGTTACTTGAACAGAATGTATGAATTTACAAGTAATGTAGAGGAAAAAAATACTCAGTCATTAAAATGGTTCGTCGAGATATGTAATCCATTAATAATCCAACGCAAAACTTCGCAAGCCCATGCGATTCACTTTTCTGGGTATAATATGTGAATATTGGCTAGGATTCACTTTTAACTAATCCTTAGTGATGAATTGGAG
The DNA here is from genome assembly GCA_007407185.1 of Glycine tomentella. Lineage (NCBI taxonomy): Eukaryota > Viridiplantae > Streptophyta > Magnoliopsida > Fabales > Fabaceae > Glycine > Glycine tomentella. Next base: position 1,459,509 of record PYAF01003482.1, on the reverse strand, counting down.
AGACATGAGGACTACTTTGTGAACTTGGCCATTCAACTTCTTGCTACTTACCAGGTTCTTATTGCCCTTTGCTGATTCAAATAATGGATGACACCCAGTGCAGATACTGACGAGTCAGAAGTATTAAGTCCAAGGAGAAATCTTGAGGAGGAATATTTGACCTACGAAGCCAAGGTATGTATGTAACACAGAAATTTAAAATCGCTGGTTTGTTCATCCAACAGTTTTCTTATTGATTCTCCTCCATAAAAAAAACCGTACCTTTGTCCTTGACTGTTTAATTTTTTAGTTTGGTGGTTGTGTAGAATGTTGTCCTATTGTATTGTACACTCTTTTGTAAACCACACTTTTGTAAATTTTCTTTCTGTATTTGTAGGTATATTTTGTTTTTGGATTTTGCAAGTACTTGCTGTCCTGAATTTGATTTTTGACTGAGCCTAATGACATCATGTGATCCATGCAACTGACTTCACCTTGTGGGATAAGACTATCATTATTGCTGTTGCTGCTGCAAGTCCTTACTGTCTACTTAACTATGCTTGACCCTCCAATATCTGTTGCATGCTGTATGCTTTGTTCATGAACCAAAGTGATGGAGTAGTGCTATGATTTGGTTGGACTTAGTGGTGGTTTTCTTTCATTTTTTTCAGATTATTACCACCTTCAGTGTATTGGATAACATGAAACAACAGTTTTACGCTCAACATGGGAAAATTTCGATCCAGGTTTTGTATTTTCTTTCTAGATAGCTTTATGGGGGGCTTTACTAATTTGTGAATTGGACAGTTGGTCGATATAAGTTCAAAATAAATATAATTTCTAAATCCAGCAGTAAATTGGAACTCTTCTAATTGGCTTACCCAAAAACCATTTTGTTTTCTTCCTGTGGAAAATTTTATCATTTATGGAAATACAAGATGTCATAAATTCCGTTTCCTTGTATAGAGGATTAGCGTTGCATCAACTGCCATTGTACTATATTATCTCCTTTTAGCCTTTTCTTATTGGGCTCGTGAATCCAGGAAAGATGAAGAGAGAGTTAAAGAGCTGTTTGATGCCATTGAAAAGTTAAGAACTCAATTTGAGTATATTGAGAGACCAATTCTTGAAGCTGGTATTCAGTCTGTTGATAGTTTGTCAAGGTATGGTGTTCTGTTATAGTTTCTTTTGTTATTGCCATTTCTTTCTTTTCATTGATACCTTACAGTCTTTCCTGGGAATACATGATAAATTGAAATTAAGGACCTATCACATGACTAACTTAGTTCAACAGTGGTTAATAATTAACCTAAACATATGAGTTCAATATATTTGAGTGTTTTGCAGATTTGCAGCAGCATTGATTGATCAGAATCTTGACAGCTGGGTTATGAATGTTGTTCCTGTTAGTGGTCCAAACACCTTGCCTATTATATATGACCGTGGGTTAATTGGAGTTATGCATGACTGGTATTTAACTAAGTTTATTTCAGATATATTAATTGGTGAAAGAAAATGGATCCTGGATTTGTGATTTAGATCTCTTCCATCATAGACTATACGAATGCATTATCTTGGGATATAGTCCTAGGAAAGACAGATTTTGCAATGTTTAATTAATAGGCCTTCTAACTATCAGATCCCGCTTTCTTTTTTAAAGTTCTCACTTGTGTTCTTTTGTAATTTTCTAGGTGAATAATACTGACAACCAATCAAAATGTCAACCTGTGAATAATGATCATTTGATTATGAGCATTCTTGGGGCTTACTCAAGGAAACCTCCAATTGCAGGTATCCTTGTTTGTTTAATGTGGTGTATTCAATTCAAATATAAGAAGGAAATTCTATATAATCACTTATAAGAGATGACAATAAGAAGGCAAAATAAATTGAGTTTCTCGCACAAGTTAAAATCAACTTTTTTGCCTAAACTTCTATAGAAGCTCTTTTCATTTAATTTTTCCATAAGGTACATCAGTTATTTTAGTCTATGAAAAAAAAATCATTATATTTGACCTTCTATGGTGAGTCAAGTACGAAGTTTTTGGGAGGTGTGGAATTTGCAGGAACCAGTGGTAAGTTTGGACTAAAGTTTATTGTTTATTTATTTTTGTTGTTACTTCCAGCTATAAGAGTAACACTTGCTGTCTTTCTTAGGAGAGGCTTATTCAAATCATAGACACCAGCTTAGGAATGTGTCTAGACTTGCAACACAGAATGTTAAAAACCATTTACAGGTTTGTTCTTTTCAATGGTGCATGTGTCCTCATTTAACTCTTTTCTTGAAATTTATTTAAAAGTATCTTGCATCCGGGGAATGAACAAGCATTGGTGCTTGGGGAGGGTCAATTGTGATTAATTATTTTTTTTGCTGATCTGGTCGAAGTATAGATAGTGACACATGATCATTAAATTATTTGTATTATCACACATTTTCTTTTTATTTATTTTCTTTATGTAAAAAACATTATAAAATTTACCTCATAAATATCATTACTCCAAATAAATATTGCAGAGGGTAGTTTGTTGCTGTCAAATAATCATATCTTATGGAGAAGTCAATGCTTGTTAATATCTGTGGTTAGTTTTCATTTATTTTTTGGGTCCTAGGTCCATTATTCATCAGAAAATAACAAAACTAATTTTTGGTATAGAAAATATAATCTTTCAGGGGAGATAATTTTCAAGCTGGATAGAGTACTATTATTTCAGTAACAAAATTATTTTTTAAATATTTAATGTTGTATATTCAAATTTTAATAATAAGATTATTAACTAAGATAAAATAATCTCAAACCTATACATGTATTTAATAAATAAACTATTAAATCAAATAAATAAAATAAGAGATGTGGACAAAAGATTTAAATACACGAGATATCGTACCACTTTAATTTACAGTTTAATATAATTAATTTTAGTAAATTAAATATAGTTAATATATATCTAAATTAATTTAAATCACACTGATATAATAACTTATATTGTCGTTAAGAAATTATAAAATTATTTTTTAACTTTAATTATTAAGAAAAATACATAATTTTATTTGACTGGAATATGATTATCTCTAATAGAAAATACAAATAATTAAAAAAAGAAATATATATATATATATATATGGAAAATAAGTTTGGAAACTACAAGAAAGGAAGCAGGAAAGGGGATCTGACTTTTGAACAAAGTAGGTGAAGATTGTAAAAAAAAAATATTGTATTGTTTTTAATTTCTACTGATAAAATAAAAAACTAAAATAAAACAAGGAAGGAGGCAGGAAAGGAGGGCACTCTAAGACAAAATGAATAGGATTGATTTTTATTTTTATTTTGAAAGACAAAATTATTATTATTATTATTATTATGGACATGGTTTTGTCTTTGTAAATATCTGTTTATTTTAATGCAGCATGCATTCTGAACAAGTGACCCTCAAAACCAGCACATGAGAAAATTGTACGTTGGGGGGTTTAAGATGGACAACAGGATCACTCTTGCAAGATGAGAAATGTTCATTTTCTTAAAGAGCAACCAAAGAGGGTTGGTTATTTAGTTTAGAGGCCTTTCAAAAAGGTGAAATGTCAGTTTTGTTTTTCATGTGTGAAAGTTGAAAGATTAACCCTCCAGACTCCAATGCAAATGAAGCTGAAAAAAATGAAGTGGGGGTAAGTGTCACCAAACTTTAGAAAATTCACTATAATGGTCCAATACATGCTCCTTGGGCCTATGTCCAACTTCTGAAACTTCTTTACATACGGTTTATTTATTTGGATTTCAAGAAGGAGACATTCTCTACCCATGTTGTTTTCCCCTGTTCTGCTCATTTTCTCATTTTACTTTGAAACTAAATCTAAATTTGTCTTTTGTATCTTTCTGATTTCAGTTATGGTAAAAGAGGATAGCTGCAATTGTTTTTCTTTATTTTTGTTTGTTGAAGGTTGACCTTGATCTTGGAAACTATGAGCGTTTCTTGTATATATTGGCATGATTTATTTAAAATATATTCTGCTTTTTTTGTTTGAGTCAACCGTATATAATTATCTCAAGTTCTAAATTGTTTTTCTGTTGTTATTGTCTGGGATACATGAAGCTGATTTTCAGTGTTTTTGGTGGTAGAAGCTGGTCTACTTGTATTTTTTTTTCTTTGTTAACCCTGTCATTGACTGGTAAGCAGTTGAAACTGAGAAATACCGCTCTGAGCTTTCTAAAGTTCGTGCTGAGCTTGAACCTTGGGAAAAAGATTTGATTGAGCACAATGGAAAACTTGAAGTTGCATGTACAGAGGCTAAGCTTCTAAATGAAAAGGTGAGAATGACTTCTCTTACTTTCAAGTGCTATTGTTCTGTCCATGCCATCAAATTAGTAACACAAATCAAAGTTTCTTTCCCATTCACTTTAATTAAAAGGGCTTCTTTCTGACATGCGTGCTCAAGATTCTTGGGGCATGCACTTATTTATCTATAACGAATTACTCTATATATGTAGAGCAGAATGTCTTTAGATTTTCCAGTAGGTGGATGTATAATAGAAGACTATTCTTGATTTAATTTGCAGCATGAAGGTACTTCTCAAGCCTTTTGAAGATGCTCAAAAGAAGATGAAAAGCATATCAGAAACAATTAAATCAAAAACTGCCAGCATTTCTCAAATCAAGAGTGATATAGAAAAGTGCAAGCATGAAGCTTCAGAAGCTCACTAAATTGAAGTAAGCAATTTCCCTTCTTATTCTTAATTTTATTTCTTTAGCATTTTTTTTCTGAGGCTTTTGGTGATATGATTGCTCTTGATGAATGAAATAATAATTATATATTAATACTTTTAGTTTTTTTTATTCTATTTTTCACATCTGATATTGTTTTCTAATAAAAAAATATATAAAAAGAATAAACAATAACCAATAATTTAATGCACAAATCCAAATACTATAAAAACCCACTGTCCTTCTTCCAATATCTAATAATAAAAATAATGAAAAACAAATTACTTTATATAGTGTGCATGAAAAACCCACTCTTTAGTAAATGTCATACTAATTAATACAATTCATTAAATAAATGAAAAAAATAGCTGAAAAATGTTTTGGATGATAAAAAAATGAATTCTTTATTGTTATATAAAAGATTTGACTCGTGTGTCATTTCTTGTTGAGTATTGTTGTATATTTTATTTTATCTCATACCCCATTAGTTAAACTACCTTGGATTGATGTCTTTGAAGCTACCGTAAAAAGAAAATTTTCAAAATAAAAAAAATAAAAAAATAGCAATCTAAGACGGTTTCCAGGACACCCGTCTTAGAAACTAAAAAAGCAATCAAAGACGGTCTGCAAACATGAGCGTCTTTGTTTGGTACCATCTAAGACGGTTCCAGCCACACCCGTCTTAGAAAGTTAAAAAAATAAAAAATCAAAGAGAAAAGCAATCAAAGACGGTCTTCATGGATGATGGTCTTTGTTTGGTACCCTTCTAAGACGGTTCAAGGAATACCCGTCTTAGAAACTTAAAAAAAATAAAAATAAAAAAGCCTTCAAAGACGGTCTGTTAATCGTCTTAAAAAGTGTGAACTTTCAAAGACGGTGGAATCAAGGACGGGTGCGGAACCGTCTTTGAAGGCCTTTTATGTAGTAGTGTTTGAGAATATTAAAGTAATTTAATCATTTTCTCCATCTTATTCAATGTCTATTTGATAAATTATGTCTTACTGCATCTAACTCAAACCTCACCCTTCTCTCTCCTCTTGATTATCCTCACATTTAAATACTAAATAAAGTTTATAAAAATAATAAAAAGTCATACTATTATTTTTGGTAAAAGAAATATTCATATTATTTGTATATTTAATTTAAATTATAATTAAATATTTTCATATTGATAAATTGAAAGAGATAAGATATTAAAAAATGACTAAAAATAAATAAAAAATTCTCATCGATCAAGAGAAATAACCAAAAACATTTTTAATAAAACATAGTAATAACTGAAAACGTTCTCATATAAGATAATTATTTTAATACCTTTTATATAAAAAATAACATTTAAATTTATGTCTAATAGTTTTCTTGAGCCTTTAGGATCTGTTTGTTGGTCCCAATATGATAGAATTGAATAAGTATCCTATCATTTTTATAGGATGATAAAATAAGATATGATTGTGTTATCTTATCATATATATGATAATCTATAATTAAATATTATAAATAAATTTTAAATATTTGTAGTTTATAGCATCCTGTTATAGAGTCCTCCTGATCCGGGTATGTTAAAATTAAACGTTGATGCTGCCATTTTTCAACAGCAATCTTGTTTTGGTGCTGGACTCTGCATACGATCGAGATGATAAGGGCACATTTCTATTTTCTACAAGCAAGAACTCAATGAAAGCATGGGATTCCTCACCCCAAGGAAGCTATTAAGCTTGGGCTCTTTTTCAAGGTCTTCGTTGGATCCAAGAATTTCGGATATCAGAATATGTCAATTGAAGTCGACAGCAAATCAGTGGTGGATGACATATATGGCAATTGGCAGACCAGGGACAGCAACACATGTTAGAAAACAAACCAATAATGTTGTTCATTCTGTTGCAAGAGTATGTTATCTTATGCTAACATTGACGATTTTTACATTATTTCTAATTGTATTTTTTTAATGTTATCTTGAATGAAATGAAATAGATTTGTTTCTATCAAAAAAAACATATTTGTAGTTTATTTTCAAAATTTAAATATATTCCAAACATTTATACAAATATATCATTTTTTTACTTTTGATATCATAAACGATTTAACTTAAATTTTTTATTTTTTTAATTTATCATTTACAACATCTTTAATTATCATGAATTTGAATTTTTTAAAAGAAACTATCAACAATTAAAAATAACAGTATATCACAACATATTATCATAGATCTAAAATGTAATTTATATATTATTTATTACAGATTTAATTTTATTATAATTTATATAAATATTTTATTATAAATTATAAATTTATTTGTAAAAATAAATACTTATTCTGTATAATATACGCGCTAAATTTGCCTGAATATAGGAGTGATTTATATGTGGTCATTTAGTTTCTTTTTCGTATTTTTTATTTTCCGATATCTCTCTCTCTCTCTCTATATATATATATAAAGGGATATTTTCTTTTTATTTGTTTAATATATTATATTAAGAAATGTATATGTATAATATTATTGAAGTGAATTGTATATGGTATCTAATAATCTTAGTAATTAATATTTAATGCTATATATATATATATAATATTTTTTACTTTAGTACTTGTTTTCAAGTAAGTATTTAATATCTATAAAAAATTATATTTAATAGTTCTGAAAATTGGAACAATCAATTTGAATCTATAACTCGTTTGCTGACCTATTTCTTTTCTCTAAAAAAACTGAACCATTTTAGAATTGATGAGAACCAATCAAAAGTTGATCAAACTATCCCAAAATCCATACAAAAATATGGTTTGAATAGGCATTTTAATTTTTAAAAATTTAATCTAAAGAATTTATAAGATAAATAGAAATATATATTTAATATGAATTATAAATATATATAAATTGTTTTATTTTTTTAGTAAACATATAATTCAAATCATTTATATTAATTTATAATGTATATATCTTCATTTCTTATAATTTTACATTATATTAATATTAATTAGTAATTTGCTTTATTTCTAGATATAAAGTTGTTTTTACAATAAGATATAAAGTTGTTATTTTGAATGGATATTGTTGTATTGATTAATGTTTAAATTCAAGTATTATGTTATATTTGATTTGAATTTTGTGTATACTAGAAATGCTAAGAATCTTAAAATGATGTTTTATATTAATTTGTTGTGTTATAAAGTTATAACATTACATTTATCTGATATTACTTAATGTATTATTCAATTGTGCTCAATACTCAATAATGTTTCTAATAACCTATAAATTGATGTCTATATCATTGATATTTCTAAGCTCCATAACGGTCATACTCAGTAGCAAGTAGATTTTCTTTTGTACAATAAAATATTAATGCGAACCTTATACATATTAGTCTAATCCCTCGCTACTAAGACGATCCTAGTTTAGATCAATAATAAATAGATTATTTTTTGTAATGTTAATAATAATAATAATAAAAAAGATTATGATTGAACATACATTGACGGTAAATTGTGATAGGACAATGCAGCTCGATGTGTAAAATATATTAAGCTGTGTGGGACAAATGTTTTCTACATAATAGTAAAAGTGAATTTAAAAGTTTGGATATTAAATTCAAAGGATCATTTGTATTCTTAATTAGTTAAATTTATTAAATTAAGTAGAGATATTAGAAATGAGAAATTATATATTGTCATGGTTTTGACTTTTATAAGAAAACAAAAAAATAATATAAAAACAACTTTTTGAGTTATGATAAGAATAATACCAATTTTTTCTGTTCATAGTCTTAATGAAATTCTTTTTCCAATTAATTACGGATTTTCAAACTCAATTAAAGTCTATCATCAAGGTCATGAGATACTTTTGTCGTAAATCAATATCTCAATAATCATAAATTTATCAATTTAAGTTAAATGATAAAATCAATTCTATGGATAATTAATTAAAGATTAATTAATTTATCAGAGATTATCCAAATAGTTTGATCATGTAATTTGGTATAAACATTTTCTACCTAAATCTATAAATTACATGTAGCTAATCACTATTATGCAATCGATTGAGTATTAGAATCTCGATTTGAAATAAACATTAAAATAAGAAAGATAATTAATTAACTTAAAACAAAGAGGAATTTCATTAAAGAACAAGGAGAGGAATCCATATGGATAATTACATCATAACCTTTAGACTAGGGAGATTAGTCACTGATAGTTAGAGCAAAACTAATAATCCAATAAGGAGTAAACATAGACATACCCATAGACAGGAACGATGATCACGATCCATCCTAACGGTGTTGTCCAAGCTCTTTATCTTTTAAAAACCCTCTAAGTTCTCTCAAATTCGTAAAAATATAAGAATAAAATTGAATAATGATTTTTAGAAAGACAAAAACATCTATATATAACTTACAAAAGATAATTGCACGAAAAGGTGCACTATGATTGTAATGAATCCACCATGACCGTGTTCAGAAGTGACACCGGAACCTTAGGTCATTATGGACCGACTATGACCCTCATGAATTTTATCACGACCGTAAGATCGACACTGTTTTGGAGAGTTATTATCACTTTATTATGATTGTTGATTACCATAACCATGGTCAATGTATTACAATTGTGATCAAGTGTAGAATTTTTAAATTTTCATACATTTGTATAATTTTTAACTCTTTCACTCAGTTGAATAATTGTGTTTCTGCAATACAAAACTAGTATCTAAGTATGAGTTTCGTCAATAAAATATATGTAAAATGACACAAAAACTCATAAAAATACCATTTAAAAATGGTTTATCCATAATTAAGAAAGCTTCTTGTGGGGGAGTCCTCAGAAGTTCTAATAGTAGCTTGCTGACTTGGGGAATGCTCGGTGGAGAGGGAGAGGTTTGGGTTAGTCCATAGTATGAAGGTAGCGCACTGTCATGGCTATTGAAATCTATGGCTAGAATCGGATTCCCAAGTTATTGTGGATTTAGTGTCTAGCAATTATGATGTGGTGCATCCTTGCTTTACGTGAATTCCAGAAGCTGAGTGGGAAGGCCCAGCAATGCAAAGTTTCCTACGTTGCTCGTGATGCTAATTGGACGGTAGATGGGTTATACAGCGAAATTTGGCTTGAATATGGTGGATAGGTTTATAACTTTTGATAATGTTAATTTTGTCGCTGAAGCCCTTCGGGATGATGTAATTCTATTCTACTCTCTAATAGAGCTTAATAAATTCGGGTATGGGACTGTTTAGCCTTGCCCTTGCAGGAAAAAAAAGATTGAACATACAATAACAAAAACGGTTTATACCGAATATTTTTTATATTAAATGGGTCTAAATTCGTGTTTAAACATCAATTATAAAATTGTGTGGGCTTTTTATGGTATTTACGCTTATAGTATTCATTTTCTCTTCTCACACATTTACATATGTATAGACACACACATAATTGAATATTTGTTATATTTTATAATTATGATTTAAATTATCTTTAGTCATTTTCTTTAATTAGCTTAGATTTTATACGTTTTATTAAAGTTTTTTTACTAATTAATCTCGTGATTTATTTAATTGAAATGCAGACAATGAACATAGAAATAAATTTTGGTACACAAATACTCTAGTATGTTATTGATTTTTTTTTTTTTGCTACTGAGTATGTTGTTTATTCTAATCTTACACATCCGGAATCCTAATCTTAATTCAAGCCGTCGATCAGTTGAAGAGGAAAGAGACAAATATCATCTTAGAAAATAGGAACGCCTTTCACAAAAAAGATATTAGACAATAGGAATATCGTTGAGTTTGCAACGGCATTTGTGAGGCACTGCGACCTTTGATATGAAGCATGCGATATTTAATGTGGTGATTAACACAAGCCTTACAACATGGTGCAGACAAGCTTTTGAGGTGGTGGCCACTAGATATGAACGGGGACAAAATGTTGCCTAGACGTGGACAAGATTGACAACTTTGTTAAAGGGAAGGATAGAGACTTGATGAATGGGAGGGATTGGCTATGTGTGAGAGAGAATAAGATTAAGGATATGTGTTGGGTTATGATTTCCTTGAAATATGGTGATAACTTTAAGTTGGAGAATAATCATGTTTATAATACTACCATAATAATAACTTAATTATAATCCGTTAATATATACCTTTGATTTGATCCATCATTAGACATTACCAAAAATCCATATTAATAAGTGTTCAAATTGTTTCTTTAAGACTGATTTTGATAAAAATATTACTTAACCAGATTTATAAATGTATTTTTTATATGAAAAATGATGGGTCTAGACCAAATTTAGAATTATACATATGTGTTGTAATATCAAATTTGACCTCAGCCAATAAAGATCGATTTATTTGAATTATAGATATGTATTGTATTATCAAATTTGACCTCAGTCAATGAAAATCGATTTATTTGTTAAGAAATAAACTCACATCTTATAAGAATATGGATCTAACTTTCATTATCAATATAAATACTTTATCTATAAATAATCTATAAGTATCTTTATAAATATTTATTGAAATTGTTGAATTAATTTTCATTGTAACTAACATCAATTATATTAAAATGAATGTTGGTGATCACATTTCATTTACAAAATGTCACTATCCATTTGTTTAAATCAACTTTCCTAAAATTAACATTAACTTGACATTATTACATTCCTTTTTATATATATATATATACACATATATATATATATATATTTGATTAAACTAAGTTGAGTGTGAACTGAACATCTTTAATTGAATTGAGAATTTATTTAAATTTGATTTAATTCGAATCACTTTCGACCATTTCTCTCTCCCTTTATAATATTATTTTCAAGTTAATAAGAAAAGATTTGAGATTCCGTCACATCAAGTAACACTATAATTTATTTATTCTTATGTAAATTGGTACCTCCCTCTTCACTCTTCAGTCACATATAGAGCACGTGAACACACGAATAGTTTTTATTTTTATTTTTTTGGCTTATGAAATAATTGGAACTGAGTCAATAACTTGAACAGTTGAACTATATAGCTAATTATCTCTTTAATTGCGATACCGAGGAACAAAAGAATTATTCCGTAAAATAAAATACTATAAATTGAGCCTGTGGGATTAGATGGTGATTCGAATACTTTAAAGCTGGCGAAGATTTTTATTTTTGCTACAAATAGTTGCTTGTTGCTATGAGAAATTGCACATATGGGAGACGGATAAATGAATAATGCTCGTAATTGCACTATAATTTTATGGGCATTGGTTTGCATAGAATGAACAAGTAAATAACTTAACTATGCAATTTCATAGTTTCATTTGATAGGTCGATGTTGCCCAATTAGGGCGTCGGAATAGAGAATTTACCACTTTGTTTATTGAAGAGGAGCCCTAAATGTGGCCACTCGCCAAGATAACGCAGAAGCTGGAGCGCAGCCGCGTCTAGACAAGAAAAAATATATAATAACAGAACCACATTACTTATCCTAAATTGTTCTTTTTATTTTCCTTTATATTTATAGCAATGCAAAATGTTGTATTAAATAACAACAATTATGTAGCTGTCGGCGAAAGCAACAATGCTGTGATTGCTGTCTGCAATGACAAAGCAAAAGGATAAGCCAAATCAATGCAGGGAAAATAACTGGCCTTTCAATTATAATACATTTAAACGCTGAACTCCAGAATACAAATTACGTTAACTTTCTCCTTGTACATATCGTGAGACAAGAGCGAAAGGAATCAACAAAACGGATTGGAAGAGGATACATAATTGTGAATTTGAAACTCGTTTTCAAGTTGGATAAGGTTGAGTAGACTAGACCAACTAATTATGAGCACTTTTGAGAATGCAAATAATTAAACATGAATTATGAATTTTTATTTAAGTTAGAAAAGTTCCTATATCGTGATTTAAATAAAAGTTCAATAAACTTTTATCTACATCAAAATTTCAAACTAATAAACAACACTCTAAGAACCTCATATGATATGTGATTATCAAGGGTTAAGAGCATCTTTAGTGTTAGATTTTGAATAAATATTTTAAGTTCAATATCTGATCTTCACTATATATTTCATAATAAAGGAGGTGAATAATATCGCTCAAGATCTACACATTATTCAAAAAAGAATAAATTTGTTCCTTCTTTTTCTCTCTCTAAGATCTCAAAAATCTACCATTAAAGAAAAAAATTAAAGAGATCTTGAGAAATCTTCAATCCTATATGATAATGATATTATAAGGACCACCAAAAAGTAGTCTAAGATCACAATTTAAGATCTATCATTAAAGATATTATAATGAACTTGATTGTTCGTCTATATTTTTAGGCTTTACTTAGGCTTTCAAGAATTGATTGATAACCATGCAATCATCTAACAAATTTCTTAACATTTATAATAAATACTTTAAACATAACAATTAGAATAATTTTGAATTAATTAATAATGTATAAGTCTTTATTCTAGCAATGAATAATTTAAACTCTTATCATCAATTCAGCCACTCAAAGCATGCAAAGTATCTTGCATATTATGGGCCATAAAATAATCAATTAGAGATTAATATATGATATTATTATTTTCATGAAACAAAATATGTATAACAATCAACTGAAAAAATCATTTAACTAGATATCTTGAGTTGGAGTTCTACATATCTAATCACATTAAATATTTAAAGGGGAAATTTTGTTACTCATAATGATCTCACTTGACTTGAATAGGATTAGTGGATTGGATATACAAAAATAGAAAGACTCAAATGCAATTTTGGTTTCTCTATTTTACTCAATTCGTAATTTTGATCATCTACTTTAAAATTGAGATATTTGGTCGTTTTATTTTAAAAAATTCACAATTTCAGTACATTTTGTTTCAAAATACAAATATTTGGTCCTCGTATTTTAGAAATTCTGTAATTTTACTCTCTGTATTTTAGAAAATCCACAATTTCAATTTAATATTTAATTTGAGAAAAAATTATGCACTAACAATGTAAAAAAAAAATTTATATAGTCATCCAATCATAATCTACCATGTATGGTAAGTTTGTTAACTTTTAAAATAATTATCTTAAATTAATTCAAACGATGATTTGTAATTGAATGATAGTGTAAAATTGTTTTACACTGTCAATGTGTAAGCATTAAACTCATTTAATTTTGCCAACATTTTTTTGTAATTAACTAAATAATTTCTTGATCATATCTTAAATGAATATATTTTGTTTAGATTCAATTGCACCAAAAGAAAAAAATAAAACATAAAAATTTGAAAATTTGATTAAAATTACAAATTTTATAAAATAAGAGGACTAAAAATGTCTTTATTTCAAAATAGAATAATTAAAATAACAAATTTTAAAAAATAAAACAACCAAATATCTCAATTTTAAAATGAATGTACCAAATTTACGGATCAAATAAAATAAAAGAATCATAATTATATTTAAGTCAAATAAAAATTACTTGGATTTTTTTTTTGGCAAACACTTACTTGAATTTCATTGATAATAAGATTTTTTTTTTTCTTTTGGAACAAATCTCAATCCTGTATCTAAATAACACACAGAGTGTTGGGATCTGAAATCGAGGCCTGCTATAAGTGTTTGTGGGCCTGTTGGGCTTTAGTATCGGTCCATAACGACATTGTGCAGTTAGCGAGTCACCCTCTCTCTGCGGTCCTACCTTGGCTAGGGTTCGATAATCGACAATTTGAGAAGCACTGTTTTTTTCTTCGTTCGGAGTCGTTACCTTCCATTTGTTCCTCTCTTCCACTCGTAACTGCGCCGACAACTCTCGATCGTAATGGCACCGCCACCAGGACCTTATTCTGGTACCAGCACCCTAGCTTTGGTACGCTCCCAATTACCCTTTTCCGTTTGTTTCTCGAGAAAAACGAGGACTAATTTAGTCGCAACAATTTTTTTTTTTCTGTTCGCTCTAAAACCTTTGTGCATTCACAGGTCGCTCGAGCTTCCGCTTTCTCATTCGGCCTTGTTTATGGAAGCATTAAGCTCAAGTACCTTAAGGTAGTGTAACGAATCCCTCGTTTTTTTTTTTTTTTTTTTTTTTTTTAATTCATACGATCTTTGACTCCCTTTTGTGTTATTTTGCTATGCATTTCTGATTTGTAATTTAAACGATCTAGAGAAATTCATGATGGAATTTTTATAGAAAATATTTATAAACCAATGCTGATCTGAATTGCTTCTCACGCGCTTTATTTATCCCTGCGTTCATGTTGAGTTGTGTGAATCAGTTTTTAGGTGCGATGGTGCTAAATTTGGCTATCGTTCGATCCAATTTGATTGTCGAAATGATTTTAGGACTGCTTTCTTTTCTGGGCTTTCGCTACCTGGCCTACAACTAGGATTGATAACCTTTTTTTTATTCAGTTTCTGTCAACGTAGTGTGGATGATGTTTTGGGGATTTTAATTTTTGGACTGAAGAACACAGATTTATTGTTCTTGGTTTGATTAATCAAAGCCTCAGCTTGCCGATCCTTTCGTGACTGATTCTACTCTACTTTTAGGCTATATCTACAACCTTAGCTTGAATTTAGCCCTTTTGCCAGGTCAATTTGTTGAGTGGTTTACTGATATTTTCATGACGATCTTGAAATGAGTGATAAACAGTCCCCTGATGTTGGGAAATGCTAATGTAACGCGTGTTATATACTAGAGCTTTGATGGTTTTAATCTGTTATGAATTTTGTTATAAAATTTTGTAATCTTTGTTTAATTATATCATTATATGGCATGTATTGTTGTGCTGTGCCATGTGTTATGTTTTTAATGCGTTGGTTTCATAGTCAGATAGTGCCAGATGCCTCCCATTCTTACATTTGTTATTTATTGATAATGTGAGATATTTAGGATGCTTCGCCTTGCTTCTACATATCTTAATGTTATAGTGCACTTTGTAGAGCTTCTTTGCTTTTTGCTGTGTAGGCATTGTTTTTTATTCTCTTATCATGTTTGTTTTACTTTCAGGCAAAAGCCAAATCTCATCAGAAAGCTCAGGAGAAGGCTCATCATTGAAAGCAATGAGAGATCCCCGGTGCCATTATCTGTCCATGGATGGAGTAGAATACTGAAATAATTCATTACAAGGAACTGTACCATGTTTTCTCCCCCCTTTTTTTTTTCTGGTTTAAGCTTTGGATTGAAGCATTGAGTTTAGTGCACTGAAAATGTTCAAGATTTTGCCTTGTTTTAATAATGAATACCATGTCTTCTTTTGAGTTCCATGCTTATATTGCAACTTGCCTGCTTTGTCTTGGTTGTCATTTACTTAATTATGAATTTTGAAATTTCCATTTCATTCTTAAATTGAAAGGAGAACATGATGCATTTCAAGTGTTTGGTTAGAGCTGAAATGGGAAGGGAGATGGAAATAGTTATGTTGGACCCATCAAATATAAAGTCAATTCCCAAGGGTTTTGCTCATCCTTAGCTTCTCTCTTAGTTCCATATACAGTCGCATATATATAAAGGAATCAGTTGCAGAACTCATGACTGAAACTGACGCAGGGGTTCTTGAGAGTTAAGATTAGGGAAAGAAGAAAACGAAGGGATTTAGAAATGAGAGGAAGGAGGGGATGATAGAGTCCAGTTCAAACAAATCACAAAACCTGAATTGTGTTTGGTTGTGTTCGTTCTCTCTATTCGTTTTCACTATTTCTTTCATTTCCATTTCCTGTCTTGTACAAATGAGAAACTTGTTAAAGTTGATAGTTTAATTTTCTAAGTGGGTGATTTAAAGATGTTACACAACAAATTATGTCATGTTTGGTTTTGCAATAAATGTACCACGAAAAGTCTTCAGTTTTTTTTTAACAATTAAATGTATGGTTTCCTTAATTTATATGGTTCAAAGAGTGAGATATTTCATCTACATATCACGCCAAATTTTCCCTTTAAACTCGAGTTTCAAGTCTATGTTGCTTTGCTATTGTTGAACGTTAAATTCTAGCGGTTCAAGATAGTCGTTAGCTTTCTCCATATTTGTTTGTGGGCTAAATAGCAACGAACTGCATTGGCTTGCCAAATACTATGTTTAAAAGTTAAAACTGGTAGTGTTGTTTTTCTATGCGCTACTCGAATGGGAATTTGTGGTTCCCTCAAATAAAGTTCCGCAGAATAACAAGTGATCTTGTCTAAATTTCTTCACAACCTCCAAAACTTTGCAACAAATATTTCCTTTCATGAATTGCTTGTTGGAATGAGTGAAAGTTAAATGGAACGGTGTATCTCATCATTTTGAAGTCTTGTACATATTAAGACTGAACCCAAGAATAGCACGAGGAAGGACGTCGTCCAAAGTCACAAAAATGTTGTATAATTTCTATTTCTTCATGAAATATTCAATGGATTTAATATGCTTTATGAGCATTTCCAAAAGCATTAGTACGAACAGCATAGCTTGCTTGTATATTGGCAAAGACTTGGACCTCAGCGATGGCTAGAGAAAAAGAGTAACCTAAAATTAGGCATGGTAACAGGACCTAAACTCGTGAGTATCCGCCCGAATCTGTTCCGATTTTAACGGAAAAAAAATCGAGTTTACCTAACGAAGTGGGTTTGGTATTGATGACCTAACGAAGAGCTCTCTTTGGGCCTGTAATTCTGTTCACGATTGTCGCTCTCCTTCTGGTGTCATCTACAATTTCTTTCAATTTTTGTTCAAGTAAGTTTTATCCTTTTTATTTTTGTATTCTTTACATATAACTTTAAGTTTTTCTTTTTCTTCCTCTTGTTAAATCTAAGTTTTGTGGCATACAAGAAGTATCACCGTCAACCAAGTAGCAAAATGGGTGCTTCCGTTTTTCGCAACATTACTTATTTTATTTATGTTCCAGCGAGAGTGAATATATATGTGGTAGAAATTGTTAATTTGATTGAATATATATATATATATATATATATATATATATATATATATATATAGTGATAGGGTTGAATATAACAAGAATAACTTGGGTGGTTTGTCTTTGGATACTTCTAGTAGGTCTCTTAACATTTAAGGGAAGATTTTAGTTTTTATCAATTACTTCTTTGTGTAATTGAGCTCGGTATAAGTTTATTAGCATCATTTCTGGCCCGAAACCCCCTCTTTGGTATAGGTGGCTTAGGGGAAGAAAGTGAGGAATGGATGGACGTGGATGTTGCTTTGAGGGGAACAATGTCACTAAGGGGAATGTGAGAGCTGTTGCAGTGTTTGTATAGATAATGAGTAGTAGGAAAAGGAATTGATGTGATTGGAGTATTGGAGTGTGGAGGCAGACATGATGATGGCTTGCAAATTTGGATAGATTGGAAATGAGTTGTGTGGAGATAGGAAAATGCCATTTAAGGTTTTACAGAAAAACAGGGTGTTATAGTTCTGATATGAAACAGGTGTTTCATCAAAGCTCTATCTGGTTAAGATAATAACATGCAACGTTTGTTCACAACCACACAATAGTTCAACATGTGGTGCAGGATAATAGCTATAACTCATAAACTATACTGCAATGGGAAGTTACAGTGAAGTAAATAAGTACAATTTTAACTTCAAATTTTATTGAGTTAAAGTTACGATACATTTGTTCTATTTCAGGGTTAAATTTAATGTATTGCTTCCTCCAAACTTGTCTGCATTTCAAGATTTTCATTTCCCCCCTAACAGTGGTTTTTTGTACCCTGTATTTGTAAAATGTTTATTATTTTGTAGGCTTACCTTTTGTCTTTGTCATCTATAGTTCTTGCCTAGATGCATCTACATTTGCTTCAAAGATGTTTACTACAAAACGAATCACAAATCAGACTTGATGGAATGTCAAACAAGATAATTGATTTTGCATGTATATTACTTATGCTATGTTAACAACTAATATTTTTTCTTTTTATTTTGTTTTTAATAAAATTATTGAGGGTGCATTATGTAATTGAGTACATTACGTGTACTGATTTTTCTACTCAAATTTTAAACTGCTTGTTTGTTTGTTCTAACATATCTTTCATTTGGTTGCTGTGGTATTACATAGTGTGCAGAATGTCAAATTGCCCACCTTAAATTAAATGGGGCATTACTGCATTGGACAAGATACTTTTAGTCTTTCAGCGTTGAAATTTTCATTCTTTTCTTTTCTGTTGTGTTCCTGGAAGAGGATGCTTATCGGGGAAAAAACGAGACAGTACTGGAGCAGTATTTTCAACGGAAAGTATAAACCACATGATTTTTTTGTTTCTAGTTAATAATGTCTTGATCGTAAAATATATTTGAAGGTACCAGTACAACATTGTTATGTTCAGTATCAAAACAAGGCTATTTCTTGCCTAACATGTATTATGCTTTGTTATTATTTTTTTAATTTTAATCAAATTAGGAGGGTGGGACGGGAAAAGAAAATCCGATCCTTAATAGAGGTGAGAATGAGTATGATTTTTAAATCTTGACGGAAATTGGGAATGAGATTGTGGATGTGTTCTAAATTCGAGAGTGGGATGAGAAATGCAATATCCATCTCCACCCCGTTCAGTTGTCATGTCTATCTACAATTAACAATGGCAAAATAGATGGAATAGATAAAACTAATCTATTAATTTATTTTGATTTATTAAAAAATTATTTAGAAAATCCAACCTAAATTAGCTAATCTTGACTTTTAAAATTAAAATAAATCAAATTTATCTGTCAAGAGATATTAATTATGCTATTTTCTCCTAAAAAGTACCAATATACTGACATAGACTATATTTTTAACTATTTTAATGTAAGAGTTAGTTAATAATATTAATTGAATTTTTTCTTTTATATGTTTAAAAATTGACGAAGGGACTCAAGTTAGACAACAAAGTCCTCCACTCATAAACCCTACAAAAGCGTTTGAAAGGCAGTAGCATAGAAAAGAAAAGGGTTTTGCTATGGAGAAGCTAGAAGCAGATAACGTTCTGGTCCTTCCCTCTGATCAACCTAACAACAATAGGCCAAAGCCAAAACCAAAGCGTTTCGTGAAAAACCAAATTCCTGACTCAATCCTTAACGACCCTCTTCTGAACGCCGCAATCTCCGTGCTCCCTTCCAACTACAACTTCGAGGTCCACAAGTGCGTCTGGCGCGTGCTCTCCACGGGAGCAAAGCGCATGGCCCTCCAGTTCCCGGAGGGTCTCCTCATGTACTCTCTTCCACTCTCCGACATCTTCACCACCTTCGCCGGCGTCACCCACTGCTTCGTCCTCGCCGACGTCACCTACGGCGCTTGCTGCGTCGACGACCTCGCCGCCTCCGCCCTCGGTGCCGACCTCCTGATCCACTACGGCCACAGCTGCCTCGTCCCCATTGACGCCACCACAATCCCCTGCCTCTACGTCTTCGTCGACATCAAAATCGACGTCCCTCACTTTGTCGACACCCTCAGCTTAAACCTCCTCGCCCAAGCCAAAACCCTCGTCGTCGCCGGAACCATTCAATTCGCCTCCGCAATTCGCGCCGCCAAGCCCCAATTGGAGGAGTTAGGGTTTAGGGTTTTGATTCCTCAGTCCAAGCCGCTCTCCGCAGGTGAGGTTCTGGGCTGCACCGCGCCCAAGGTATCATCGTCAAAATTGCTCGGTGATGGTGGTGACATTGGTGAATGTGTTTTGGTTTTCGTGGCGGATGGAAGGTTTCACTTGGAGGCGTTCATGATTGCGAATCCGGGGATTAGGGCATTCAGGTATGACCCTTACATGGGGAAGTTGTTTTTGGAGGAATATGATCATTTGGGTATGAAGAGGTCTAGGAAAAATGCGATTTTAAAAGCCAGGGAGGCTCGGAGTTGGGGTCTGGTTTTGGGGACGCTGGGGAGGCAAGGGAATCCGAGGATTTTGGAGAGGTTGGAGAGGATGATGAGGGATAGAGGCTTGGATTATACTGTGGTTTTGATGTCGGAGATGAGTCCTACAAGGATTGCTCTGTTTGAGGATTCCCTGGATGCTTGGATTCAGATTGCGTGTCCGAGGTTGTCCATCGACTGGGGGGAGGCTTTTGTGAAACCGGTGCTTACTCCTTTTGAGGCTGAGGTTGCGCTCGGAGTGATACCCGGGTGGTGGGAGAAGAATCAGGTTTGTGAAGAGGGTTTGGGTTGTTGCAACAAGAGTGGGTCTTGTTGCGAGGATGCAAAGGGAGGGGAAGATTTTGGTGGAGATTATCCGATGGATTACTATGCTCAAGATGGTGGGGAGTGGAATTCATCTTATGTGAAAAAGTCTACTCGTCCTGCCAGGAGAGTTTCCGTGTCATCTGTTGCTGATACTGTCATTTCCCGACAGCCTTAGATTTGCTGCTTAGTTACAAGTCCAAGGTTTTAAAAGAGTCTTGACCATGACTTCAGCCACAACGTTAAGATTTGTGTTGTGGCTGCATTGGCTGTATTTCTCTGTGATTTCTCGCAGTATCAATGATAGCAACTGGAAATTTAAAACCTTGGTTATAACCATTTTTTGCTCTGAAAGGATAGAGTCTATAGTCTATTGTTTTCTTTTGTTTTTAGCTTTGTCTTATTTAGGATAAATTTTCTTGGATGACTGTTTGGGGGAGAAAACATGTTGAGGTGTTCTTTTCTTTGGTCTGATATGAGAGTGAAGAAGATAGAATGTGATAAGCTCAGTTTCTGTTTCAATTTGGTTGACGTAGCCACCAAGCTTTTCTGGTGATTAATTGATTTGGGCCTTCTTTTGTGACACCTCGGTAACCACTACTCTTGCATGGAATCCATGTTGATGGGAGTGTTTGATTTTCGGAATCAGAGAGAAACAAGTTCTTTTGTATGATGCGTATCCCTTGAAATTAATGGGCTCTGCCATACCTAAATGTGATTCTTTTGTTAGATTTTTGCCTATCTTAAGAATAAGAATAGCTCACAAATTATAGCAGACATATGTTGCCACTTAGTTTGTTTTTTTCTCGTTGAGTATGCATTCAAAGCTGCAATGCACTTGCCTTCTCATCCTTCTACAACTCATTTTCATTTTTTGGCGGGGTAGCTTTCATGTGCCATATTTATCTTCTTTGGTTCTTCTGGTCATGATTTTATGTACTTTCGAAAATTTGAACACATTAGTAATTATTTCATGCTCTATGGCTTTATGTTTTTAATTCATGGGAGATGTCTTTGTTCTGTTTGATGAATTACCTGAAAAAGAATGATGATTAATTAGTGTGTCTTGCTCTTAATATTTCTTGATTTCTTAATAACGACATTTTACTATTTTTTTTACTTCTGAATAAATGGTTAAGTACTTTCAGCTTACATTATGGTTTGCTACTGCATAAGAACACAACAAAAAAGTTTTTTTTAATATAGAAAACTTATTTTTCATTTGGAACTTTGGATTTTGTTCTGCATGTGTTGTTTTCCCCAAAAATTTTCTGGTAGAGCTTAAGAATCTTTTTTTTCTTCTGCAATTTAGCTTGTCAATGAAATGATGTTATCAGTTTTCTTTTGAGCTATATTCTGTTTTGATCTTTTATGCCACTTATTCTCTTTGTTCCTTTTTCATATTGTGCCAAGGTAGGTGTCCATGGCTGCAGATTCAAGGAAACACACATTGGAGGCTTTGGAGAGAAGAATAGCTTTTGCCAAAGTTGAAGGTCTCCAAAAAGGAAAGAACAACAAAAATACTATAAATGAAGATGGGTTTTGTCAACAGATTATATAGGGTTATCTTTTCAACTAATTAACTCATTGTAGGTAGATATGGTGTTTCTCCATAGTCTTCTTGTGGCCCATTATATATTGCCTTGTACACAACACATGGAGTCAAGAGGGAGAGGAAGGATGGCATGGATGTGGTGGGAGGGACCAAGAGGGTTGAGAGAGATAACAAACCAATAAATAAAAACGAAAGGTAAAAAAAAAAAAAGGTGCAAATTAGACAGCAAATTAAAAAAGGAGAACAAATTAATAAATAAAGACAAAAAGGTAAAAAAAAGAAGACAAAATGAATTTATTTCTACTTCTCGTTATTGATTTCAATCTACTTTATTTCTTTTCTCTGTATTCTTTTCTTATTCAAATAAAGTGTTAATGAAAAATTAGATAAAGCTGATAATCTAATTTCCTAATTGGAAGATTTTTTGGAATATATTACACAACAAAGTATGCCATGCTTGGTGTTACAATAAAACATGCACCAACAAAAATCTTATTTTTTATAGCAAGACTAGCATGAAATGGTATCGTTTCTATAATTTGTATTGTCGAAAGTGTAAAATACTTTATCTACATATCACGCCAAACCTGCGCTTGTGATCAAGCTCGAGTTTTAAGAGTTCTTACGTTGTTATCGTTCAACGTTAAATTCTTGCTGTCCAATGTCAAAGGTTCCACCTGTATTTAAGGGTGATATTATTGAGCTTTAAAAGTTAAAATTGATTGGGGGTGTGCTTCTATGCACTACTATGAATGTGAATTTGTGGGTTTCTCAAATAAATTGTCGCTGAATAACAAGCGAATCATGATTAAATTTCTTCACAATCTCCACAATATTGCAGCAAATATTTCCTCTCATGAGTGAAAGGTAATGGAACGGTGTATCTCATCATTTTGAAGTCTTGCATATATTAAGACTGAACCCAAGCAAAGGTTGAGGAAGGACGTCCTCCAAAGTTTAAAAAACGATCCTATTTCTTCGTGAAATATTCAATGGATTTAACATGCTTGATGAGATGTAGGGATGGCAAACGGACTGGCCCGCAAAAAATGCGGGACTTTTGCAAAGTAGACTGGAAATGCTAGCCCGTCTTGCTTTAATGCGGGCCAGCGGGCCAGTCCGTCTAAAAAATAAAAAAAAATAAAAAAGTTAATTTTAAAAATAAATACAAAAAAATTATTAAAAAATACAAATATGATAATTAAAAAAATAAAGTTAAATAAAAGTAAATAATTTAAAATTAATGTTAAATAAATGATGTCATGTGATAATTCACAAAATTACACCATTTGTAATTGAAATTTACGGATGTAAACTGTCCAAAGTATAATATGTTAGTAATGAAAGACTATTTGAAACTATCATTATCATAAATATTTTAATATTAAAACTTAAAATTAACTATGAGAGTACAAAAGAGTATAAATTAAAAAAATATACCTATTTCAAAATATGTTAAATATATCTATTTAATTTTAATATTTAATATTTTAAATAATATTGGCCCAGCGAGCTGGCCCGTCCCGCCCCGCGTTTGGCCCACAATATTGCGGGCCGGGCTGGCCCGTCCCGTTTTTGATTTGTGGGCTGATATTATCAACCCAACCCACGTTTTTTTGCGGGCTACGTGGGCTGGCCCGATGGGCCAAGCCCATTTTGCCAACCCTAATGAGATGGTTATATCCAAAAGCATTTGTGATGAGACGCCCATGCTTCTTGCTTTTGGTCAGCGAAGCCCATGTTTGTTTTTGGTGAGAGAATTGCTCAATGTAGTGAACAACACACAAACTTAAACAAATCTAAATGGATTTAAAATGGGCTAACGTTGCTAAATTTAACTCCAAATATGTATAGGGGATTTTTATTGGTCCCATTGAAATTGCTCTTGGCTCCTACCAAGAGATTCACAGTTCTTTTATTCCAAGAATGTTCTTTCCACATAATTATGATTCTGTTGCATAACCAAAGTCACTCCTTTAGCACAACAGAATTGTGATTCTGTTGTATATTATACAATAGAATCACGATTTCGTTGTATATTTCTTTCGTCCCATATGTTTTTTGACATACCTCTTATCACAATTGAATCGGGATTCCGTTGTGTAAGTTTTTTTTAATGATTTTGTTGTTATTTGTTTTGGCACACCCCTTATCATAACTCAATCTTGATTTTGTTGTTATAAAAGAAACTTAAACAACGAAATTGAGATTTTATTGTACTTTTTTTTTAAATTGAATAAAAAGGAAATAAACAACAAAATCTTGATTCACGTTCTCCTTGACCCCAAAACCTCTAAAGTCATCTCTACCTAGTAACCAAGGTAGAGGTGGCTTTAGATATAGATTATGTTGTGCATTCAATCATGATTTCATTGTGCACTTTTTCTGGAAAAAAAAAAATAGACGAAGAAGCAGTGTTCACAAAGAGAGAAAACTTAAGTATTAAATGAAATTTCATAGGAAGGTCTACTACATATTGAGATACACTTATATAAAATTAATTAGATACTCATTGAATGTTTAAAATTATTTTAATCCTTAGAAAGGTCTACTACATTTTGAGATCCTCTAACTAATTGAAATTGTATTGAGTTGAAGGCTTGAATGCGTCTCATGTAAGACTTTTGCCATGAACGGACTTTCGGTGTGCAGTATCTTCTCCATTGTGGTAGAACAGGAGGTAAGAGACAATTATCCCTTAGAAAAGCTGCATTATCAACAAAAGACGGAGTTAACGAATAAACCAATATTAGTTTACAAAAGTAAATGGTATCTTTAGTGGATAATGTATACCCGCACAAAGTGATTTTTATTGACAAATCCAATTGAAATGAGATAGGTCGCAATTGGCCCGGGACTGCTAAGTGGAAAGGTCTAACTTTGCAGCCTGGATAAGTGAATCAATACAATATTAAGAAGGAAACATAGTCTTCAATGCATTCATGAAAACAAAATTTCTATCACTCACAAATCACAATAACCTAAGGCAACACATTATCTTTCACAAACAATCTTTCACCTTACTTAAAGCTCATTCAAAAAAAAAAAAATCGTTCTCTCAAAACTTAAATAAGCAAAGGCAACAATGAAAGTCAAGTTTATTGAAGTGATACCAACAATTTCCAATAGTAGAAGAAAATGTTTGTCTGTCTTGTAAGTTGTACCACAAATCAACATTGTTGGAAATGAATTAATGAGTTTGATGAAATTTGGATGTGCCCACAATATATCTCTAACGACATCTTCATTGTCTAGCCGTCTAAACCAATAAACATATTTGTCGCATTCTATTAACTTCATCAGATGTTGTATTTTCATTATTAGTCTCCTTTGTTAGTAACAATATCTTGTTGTATATGATTTTGAAGGTGTTGATATTTGTTTGGTCGTGATCTTTGTTTGTCAACAAAATTTGACCAGACTTCACCATGTGTTTTATTAATTGGTTAACCATAGGTTTTTCTTCACTGCTTAAATGACCAACATATGAATGACCAAAGAGTGTTGTCATCATTTTATGGTTATGGAAACCACATTATAAAATAACTCTCCAGCCTATAGTTTTCACAAACCTCCCTTTTAATTTAAAAAAGACATCCATATTTTCTGGTTCCAGTGGACTTGCGCACTAACTTGTCTTTGTACTTCTTTTCCCCCTTTTCGCAACCCAATATAACATATGTTTTTTTACTCACTTATGACTTATGAATCACAACCACAAACCAGTGCTCCTTTCCCACATGTCAAGCCCAATTTAACAATTCATCGCACTCTTGAAAAACCTAAAAAAATAAAAAAAAATTATTCAGTAACAAAACACAGACATATAAAAGTAATGAAATATACCTCATTAGTCATGAAATAACTAGAAAAGTCACGATAGCTAGGTTGCGATTTCATTTCAGTGTCTTCACCACCCACACTTTCATCATTATCATTCTCCATACCAATATCATTAGGCTAAGCTCCATATAAAAGATCGAATTGGTAAAAAAACTGGCTTCCATTATTCATATTTCTCCATTCATCTGACATTGTAACCTCATCAGATATAAATGTATTCTAATCCATTGACCTATAAAAGCAATACAAATTAAATTGGTTATTTCTAAGAAAAAAGTGTTAGCTGAATAATTTGCAGCCCAACAAAATCGTGATTCCATTATGTAATAATTTGTCTAACATAACGAAATTGTGATTCCGTTTTATAACAAAAATCCCGAAAAAAAATGAAATCATGATTTTGTTTTGAAAAAATACATAGTAAAATTATAATTTCGTTGTGTTTACAAAAACAGAAAAAAAAAGACCTTTAGCAACAAGTGACGAGAGGGAAAAAAGGAAAAGAATAAAAAGAGAGAAGAATGAATGAAAAAAGGGAAAGAAATGAGAGAATATTTTGTGTGGGGTAGAGAAGATGAAGTGGAAAATAATAATTTGATAATTACTCTTGAGTGGTAGGAGTCCAGAGTAATTTGATAAGTATCAATAGTAATGCCAATATGTATAAGGAAAAGGACAAAAAATTAAGAAGAATTTGGATCCCATCACATTATATTTGTGATGCTTGAAAAGAAAATGCAAAACGGTTAACGTTTTCTCTCCACTGTTTATTGTTGATCGATGCGGGGGCCAGCATATATTTGAAAATCATCAGTTATGCCTGTATTCTAATCAGGATTACTGTGTTAAAATGATTCTGGGGACAAGAAAATCATGGTATATTAAGAAAATGAAACATTACAAAATGAAATGCAGTTGATTTTGTCCCTCCTTGTTTGTCTGTTTCTTCACAATCCATTGTATATTTACTAATAAACAACTAAAGCTTATTAATTTGATTTGACCTGAGTGTCATCACCAAATCTCATCACCTTCATATTTTATGTCTTCTTTTGCCCCGCTACCGTGCTTCTTTTCGTTTTAACTTTTATGAGTAGTTTATCATACTTTGTTGGTCTGAAACATGACTTATGTTACACCAAAGTTCCCTCTCCTATTATCTCATTTTGGAATCCAATCATGGTTTCTAAAAGCGAACAATTTCTGTAGTTAATCAATTCAAAGCAAAATGATTTTTCTTGTTGATCGATGTCCACCGAAGCTAACGGTGCTATATATTTTTCTTGTTCTCATTAGTCATCTAATAACGATTCGCATGCACTCCCATTTTTGTGTCCTTGATTAGTAGTAATTGACAACAGTATGCGCAAAATATATATCTAATATGCAAGATAACGAAAGCTACAGTACAAATATGCAACAGGGTTTTGTAGTTGGGATCTAATGTAGTTCAAAGGCAAAGATCAGGTTTTGAGTTCCCATAATCTCGATGTTTGATATGGGGAAACATAATAATTAATTGACGCAAGCACATGTAACGTGAGCCTGTTTAGTAACTTAACCTATAAACAAAGTTACGCCTTAATTGTTCTAGCTTAATTCCTATTCCAACTTGAAAATAAAAAATTGTTTTGATTCACAAATCACAACATCTCCGTTTCTACGATTTCTTTTTATTAAAAAAACAACATATGAATTTAGTAAGAGCCACTTCCACGCCTTTCTAGTTTCTAATGATAACTAAATTATAGTTTTCAATTATTTAATTAAACTTTATTAACATGCGGTGTTGTAGAATTGTAGATATCAAGATGTGAGTCAAACTTGTATCGTGGCCTGGTCTCTTAAACATTAATTCAACTCCCACCTCTTCTTACAATTGGTGCACTTTAGATGGATCCAAAGTCCCATGAATTATGTTGATTGTTGACAACAGGTTGCATTGTCTTCTGAAGCATCACGGATAATTAAAATCTCGTGTTTCCGAATCATCTCATCACATTCATTATAATTCACATTACCACTTTTCGTTCACTTCAACACAGTGAATTCGAACCCTACTAACACAAGACAATTAAAAACTATATCAAAATATCACCAAAGGCAGGTATCAGTTGACATGAATTGTTCGAGTCTAATCCAAATTGCTTGAGTATAATTGTTGATTCTAAAAGATACATGTGATTTGTATATGCTCTTGTAGCTAGATCGTGTTTACGGAAAGATGAGATTTAGTCTAAAAACATTTAGTATAAAGTATAATCTATCGTGCTAGGGTTCAACGTTGGGTTTACATTAAAGAAATCTGAGCATTGAAATAAATAAAAAGGTTGATGACAACTGAGAAACCAGCTGCTAAGGATAAAAAGTGGAGATTTTATTTTAGCTTTCTGAAAGGGGACCTAGTACAATGCACGATATGAAAGAAAAGAAAGAAGCAGGGCTAGTGGGCTATAAGGCAAAGCCCACATGAGTCATCCCACTCGGTTCCACATGGGCTTGACTACGATTGAGGCAACAGACACAGTCTCGTAATTATCTCAAACTCCAGTGGCATTTCCCATTCTCTCGAACCATATATACCCCCACGCGCCCCCTTTACTTCTTCCACTACTCAACCTACCAAAACAAACCGTTTCACACTTCCAAAATCGAAACCGAACCAACTCTGTTCCTATTTCCACCCTCTTTAGTCTTTTGATTGATAATGTCGGCGTCGACAGGAAGCAGCAAAATCCGCCGCATTGTGCGGGTGAGGCAAATGCTTCTCCGGTGGCGGAGGAAGGCGGCGGCGGACGTTCCGGCGGGACACGTGGCGGTGTGCGTGGGGCCCAGCAGGAGGAGGTTCATTGTTCGCGCCACGCACCTGAACCACCCGATTTTCAAGATGCTTCTTGTGAAGGCCGAAGAGGAATACGGTTTCTGCAACCACGGTCCTCTCGCTATACCCTGCGAAGAGTCTCTCTTCGAAGAGCTTCTTCGGGTCGTGGCCCGACCCGTACCCGTACCCGGATTCTCCACGCTCGAGGATTTCCAGAGACGCTGCCACATGGATGTTCCCACCACTGGCTTTGACTTTGTAGGAGAATCGTGGCCGTTGCTTCGTGACGAGCCAATTTGCTGAAAATACATTAATCGTTAATCACTAACTACTTTTTTTGGGTTTGTATTTTTTACCCTAATTATTGATTTCCGGGGTGTTTTTTTATTTTATTTTTTAGTTATTAGGGAAGTGATGAAAAGAAAGTGAGCCGGCTTTGATTATTGTTATTATTTTATTTATTCGTTATAAGTCGAGCGGGTGAATTGGATTAGATCCAATGTTGTCTATTAATTGTATTTGTAATTTGTATTTTGTAAAATATATGCAAATTACTTGAATCAATTTTAGAGCAAGGTTACAAGATGTCTTCTTCCTCTTTTAAATTTTGGTTTTGATTTTAGTCCAAATCATGGATAAAGTTTTCCTACAATACAGTTTAATTAAAGATAAAAATAATGAGACTCAAACTAAGTTAACTTTTTTAAAAAATAAGATTCAATTTGATTGTCATCCTTATAATAGAAATTTTTGTTATATGTATAACTTTGACAAATTTATCCTTAAATTTATCGTGTTTCAATTTTGAGAACTAAAATTTGAATTTTTATCTTTCGAGAATAAATTTGTCAATTCTCTATATATTCATAAACAAAAATGATTATTTATCCAAAAATAAATCCCAAATTAGCCTTAAATGTGGGGAAATATTAATGAAACAAAAAAATATAAGTTAATGATTATATATAGTCAGGTTACCAAATTTATATTATCAATAATTTTTAATACATTTTTTATTTACAAATATTAATTATTAATTTATTGATTTTTGTTAATGTAAATGATTGGAACTCATCATCTCTTTACTTCTTGTCAATCTTATAACTCCAATAAATTTTTAATTCATAAGTATTCTACATGTGTATATGTGATATAATAGTATATCCATAATCCATGCAATCCACAATATTATTTTGAAGAGTTGTTAAATGTGAATAAACGTAAATTTTTCAATTTAATTCTCAAATTTTACAACCGTTGTCATATTAATTATTGGATTTCACATATATTGTTATGTTACAGTTTTTTGATTAGACAGAAAAAACCCCTCTTATTTTACATTTAGTTATCTCCATTAGTAAAAAATTAACTAATATTATCTCTAATAAAAGATTATAAAGTTGGTTTGGTGATGTAGAAATAAGGAAAGAAAAAAAAAGTCATCAATTCAAATTTTCTTTATTAACAAACTAATATTTATTAATAAAAAATATTATCTCTTATGAAATGTCATAGTTGATATTTTTAAATGTCTTCATGATACACACATAAAGACCTTCTTCATGTCCTAGTCTATATTAGGATCATGATTCTCTATGATCAACATAGTAGTGGATCATTTGGTCACTGGAACACACACAATTTGTGTTTTTTTATTTTTATTTAAAGAAATATTAAAATGTATTTTATTTTTTATTTATTAAATGTATTTATTTTAAATATTTGAATTAACAGACAAAATTCAATAGATTCAATTTAGAACCATCCTATAAAATCAAATATTATCTATCTTAAAGATAAATCAAAGGACTTATTTTAGAACTTACAGTAGTGCAGACTTCTAAGATCATGTTTGCTTCTTATCCATTATTTTTTCAACCTAAGATCCTACTCAAACTAAAAAAAATAGGTGGAATTACATGATGAAGTCCCCTAAAACATGGAAAATGGAGATCATCGTCACGCTTTGCAAGGATAAGGGTCCTCACCGAGTCTCTTACAATTAAAATCATTTAACATCATCATGTAGTGACAACACAGTGAACTAATGCTGTTGCGCATGCGATCAGTCATTGCTATAATGTCATGCATTACGTTGTTATATTCCTCGTCCTCATGGAGCATGGTGGTGATGATCTCCATCTGATATGCGATAAGTGATTTTATCTTGCGCTTCACTTTTTGGCGGTTTGAATGAGATATGGGGTTAAAGGAAATAATTGATAAGAAGCATAATGAAATTTGAAAAGCTTTCAAGGTGAGTTTTAATAATGGTTCATGGTTTCAATTAGGAAATTTTTAAGCTTGAAAGTTTTTTAGCCCCTGAAGACATGTATAGGTTGAGTTTGTTTAATTTTTTTATAAATAATTTTTAAAAAGCAGATAAAATTTATTCATTAAAATAAATAAATTATTATTATTTAATCAGAAATAGTTTAAATAAATATATTAAAAATAAAAAACTACTTATTTAATTAAAACAAATATTTATTTCATTAAATAAATTTAAACAAACTAACCCATAATAATTGTAAGCAACACAAAGTGAGGATGCAATGAATATTAATGTGCAGGATCTTGGTCCTTACCGACTAGAACATAAAGGTCATTTCCTGTGTGTACAACAATAGGCACAGCTAGGATGCTTCATAAAAAAAAAAAAAAAAAAAACGAGTTAATTTTTAGACTAATGTGAATTGTGGAATGCAAATTAGAGACTATTTTTTTTTTTTTAATATTGTCAAACCTAGAGACTCATATGACAACACATGCTAAATTTAGTGCTAGATATGACAAGTGTCAAATTCATGATCTAATTGAAGTGCTTATAATTTTTCAGTATTAGTCTTAAACTCTTTAAAATAATCCTACATATATGAACTATACATACATGTCATGTGTGTACCACATAAACACTTTAACATGCCACATGTGATACTTGGTTAAAAGTTAACAACAAATACTTAATGGAAGGACTAACTTCAATAACAAATTATAGATTCTTAGGACTAAAATGATAACGCTCACAATATTCAAGGACTAAGTTGAAAGTTTATTTGTTTAACAAGCTAACTTGTGTTTGAGTTACAAAATACAAGTGAAATACTAAATGTATATATTTAACAAAATATATTTTATTGATAATAGGAAAGTATAAATTACGATATAAAATCTTGACATTTCATTTTTAAATTATTTTAATTAAAAATATTATTTTGATGATAAATTATAAATATCTTCTTTTAGATACCATTGATTAAAAACAATTGAATATTCACTAAAATAATTAGAGAAATAAAAAAAATCATTTTATTTCTAAGAAACAAATGAGGAGTTTAAGAGAATTTTATGTCCAAGTTAATAATCAAATATTAAGGTGCATCAATTCATCAAATTTATTGAAAGGCTTCATTATAAAATTGATTTTTTTAATTATAATTAAAAATTGAATTAGTTCCCTCAATTATTAGAAACACTACAATCGTGTTCTTTTTCATCAACTCTGTTAATTTGGTTGTAGTATTTTGTTAATAATTGAAGGAATTGATTGAACTAAGGAAGTTGACGAAAATAATACGATTTTAGTGTTTTTAATTTGTTGGAAAATCTGAATGAACCTTTTTAATAATTAAATAATCTAATTAAAATTTTAATCCTAATTAAGAGACAAGTGTATAATTAAATAATATCTTTTCATAAAAATATGTTTATGAATCCCTTAACTACACTTGATATCTATTTTTAATGGTTGTTAATCCAATGTTAGGAGCTTTTATTAATATTGTGATGATTAAATGTTAGGAGGTCTTTCTCGTCTATATTGGATGATGTCTATGACGAATTTGGAGCCCTAAAAGGCTAAAAGGACATAAGCTTGATAGCATAGTTGACTTCTTTCCTCTTTTTTATATTTTATTTTATTTGTTGACTTCAAAATAAAAGATAATAAATAAAATGAGGAAAAAGAACCTAAATAATACAATTTAAATAAAAAATATCAATTTGGGGCTGTCTGAAAACTATTTACGAATCTGGGACAGTGGATCACGTCCAAAATTGGGCATAACCAGTTACGCCCAGATTCAGGCGTGAGGAGGGGGGGATCACGCCCAATTTTGGGTGCGTTCCACCAGATGACGACACGTGTCATGCACAGATGAAGCGATGTGTATATAAATTTCGGACGGTCACAACTTTTGACTGAAATGTCTGATTGAGGCGTATGATATGTCAAAACGATCGTAATTCAGAGAAGAAGCCCCTGGCAAGTTGCCAAAGAAAACCTGGTCAAAATTTTTTCACAAAAAAGGCCTCTAAGTGCCTCAAAATTGCAATTTAATCTTCGACATCCCAAAATTTTCTTATTTTCTACTTTTTTAATTATTTAGTTAGTTAATTGTATATTATTTTTTATTTTTTTTAATTACTTTTATTAATTTTGAGCATTTCAACATATCGTACATCTCGATCGGACATTTCTATCAAAAGTTAGACCATTTGAAGGACATATCGTACGCCGTTGTAACTTTTTTCGATATTATAAATTTTTATATGGTTTTGTTTAATATTTTTTGGATTTTTTTATATAATAACCCCATTTATCCCAAAACACATTCATTCCTAACTTTTTTCGCACTCATTCCACACTTTACCACTCGTTCCACTCATCCCAAAGTGCACTCACCGCATAATAATCAAAATTGTAGCACCCCATTAATTCCAAAGCGCACTTGGAGCGATGAAACATTGCAGAACTCTAGATTGAATGTATATGTTTTGACCACACTAATTTTATACAATTGAGTCACCGATTGACAGAAAGCCTGAGTTTCGGTGTAGTTTCGATGACGAGTTAGTTGACTACGTGCTTTTGACTGGAACAAAAAGAGAAAAGAGGAATTGTCTTCTACTTTTTTTGAAAGAGAATTATCAAATTATGAGAGGATGAAAGAGATGATGAGAGGGATGAGAATAATGTGTTTAATGGGGGTAGTCTCGATATAAAAAATGAGAAATATCAAAATATAATATTCTATTTAAAATGCTTTCTATATTAAAAAATTATTTACAAAAATTTAGAAAAAATTAGAAGTATCAACAAAATAAAAATTTTCAATTTTTTCAAATTCCAAAATAAAATAAAAAATTTTTATTAAATAAAATATTATATTAAAAATTAGTTATATATACAAAATCCAAAAAATATTAAACAAAATCATATAAAAATTTAGAAATTATATTAAATAAAATAATATATTAAAAATTATATATACCAAAAATCCAGAATATATTAAATAAAATCATATAAAATTAAAAAAATACTAAATAAAACAATATTAAAAAAAGTAAAAAAGATCATATCTATGATGAAGATCAGTCTAAAAATACTTTCAAATTAAATAAAAATAGCAATAAATAATATTAAATGATATTTTACGTCAAAAATTAAAACACGCCAATTTTGATCTTTATTTCAGTCGTTAACAGTTCTTGCGACGGAATATTTTGGTCGCAAACAAAAAAATAAAAAACTAAATATTCCGTCGCAAAATCTGTTAGCCACGGATTTAGTCACGCCCAAAATTGGGCGTGAAAATTGGGCGTAACCAGTCACGCCTGAATCTGGGCGTGAGTGGTCATGCCCAATTTTGGACGTGATCTACTCTCCCAGATTGGTAATTAGTTTGCAAACAGTCCCAAATTGATAATTTTTTATTAAAATTGTATTATTTGGATTCTTTTGCCAATAAAATGAAGATATAATTAATATTTTAATTTTAATTTGTAATATTTAATTTTTATTTATAAAAGTGTAAAAAATAATCAAAGAACAAATGAAATTACAAGGGTAAAGATATAATTAAAATAATAATGAATATTATTCTAAAGTTTTAAATGAATAGAAAAATACAAATAAAATATTGTTATAAAAAATAGCAAATAAAAGGATTAATTACGTATTTTCAAACTGAAATGTTAGGAGGTCTATACGTGGAAATTTTGACACTTTGGAAAGCTCTTAATTGCCTGCCCTGCTCATTCCAGCCGATAATTTTGACATTTTTATTTTTCATTATAGACACATACGCTATCTAGGGGCGGAGCCAGTGATTTTTATTCTAGGATAAACCAATATTGAATATTAACATATTCATGGGTAAATAAATTTGTATAATTTCATTAAAATAATCAATTTTATATATTATATATACAAATATAACGAGTTTGTATGATTTTACTTTTGTTTTTGTAACTTAAATAAACATTGTGTGGGGTAAGTGATATATTGTTATTTAAACAACACGACACCACACAACAAAATTAGAGGTGCGTAAGGTGACGGTTAGATTTAAATGTAATTTTTATCTTTTAGTTTTTAAAAACTGTAATGTTAATTTTTAAATATTTTAATTCTCATATTTTTTTTAAAATATAAAATTTTAGTCATTTTATTTTAAAATAGAAATATTTAGTTATCATATTTCTCAAAATATATAATTTAATTATTTCTATTTTAAAATAAAAATATTTAATTCTTTAGTTTAGTAAAATCTATAATTTTAATTATTTCATCAAATTCAAATAACTTTGATTGATAAGAAACTAACTCAAATTTAGTAGTTTGACATGGGATTATTTATTTAACATATGTAAGAAGAGTTCCGTTAGTCTCTTAAAAGTAAACAAAAATCACATATTTTATAAAAATGAAAAACTAAACGTCTCTATTTTAAATTAAGTATATTAAAATTGTGAATTTTAAAAAATAAAAAATTAAATGTTTTTATTTTAAAATATAAGTAT
>PYAF01003482.1:1406017-1423616 GCA_007407185.1 Glycine tomentella | reverse complement strand
TGAAGTAATAAAGAAGATATGTATAATAAATTTACGTTATTTTCTTATTTAAAAATAATTCAAGAATGGGATGTATATACCTTAAAAAAAGAATGGGATGCATATTTTTTAAGATAGTGTGGATCAAGAAATTACAATATTTTTGAAATATTTTTTTAAGAAAAAAGAACTTTTTAATTAAAATAATAACAAAAGAGAACTCAGATTCTGCTTTTAATGAAAAACAAAACCTTAAAAAGAACATAGTATAAATTTAGTGCTTTCTTTTAAAAAAAGTCCAACAAACCTATATATCATAAAAAATAAACCTTGAGCTCAACCAAATGCACCTTATGTAATTTTGATTGACATGATATTATAAAATAGCCCCATCTTTTTTTTTTATCATTGAGAAATAAATGGCCCCAATTGAAATAAAATCTTTTATTAATATTGTTTTAAAAATGTCTTGAAGATATTGAACATCTACTCCTTTTTATTTATTTATTTTACCAATTTTTTAAAATGATTTTTTCCCTAAATAAATAAGGTATATCTACCCTTGATTTAGTTTTAAATTATAATTTTAAATCGTTAAAATTTATATGAGCGTTGTCTGGAATTGGATAATTATTAAGAAGATTCTTTAGGAGAATATAGCAAAACTCTTTCATTAGAACACGGTATCAAAAGACAACTTTTCCTTCGTCTAGATTTAAGAAATATTGAAGGAAATTTTTTATGAGATGTGGTCTTAAATCTTCATACACCGGATAACTCTATGACTTGACGTAAGCTTGCCCATCTAAATAACTTTTATCCAAAAGAATTTTCCTGTTTGCAATAATTGAGCAAGCACGATAGTACTCAAACGGAAAGGATTGGGTTATATATCATATGTAAATGACATAAAGAAGAAAAATGAAAACGATTATAACTATAAAGATTTATCCTATTTTTATCTAATAAAGTAAAAGTAATGCTGACTTTTCAAATATCATATTCAGGATCTAAGTAGGCGAAACACGAAAATTATACATTGAATTGAATAAAAATCTAAAATCATACTCGTTCAATTCACCATGATTTGATGCAAATGTATGCTTTCTTTTTACCTCTCTTTTTGTCCGATACGAAATCGATTACTCCAAGCCTTTTCTTTCTCACTTTTTTTTTTTGAAAAATATGTAAAAATTATATTAACCAAAAATAATAATTACAAGTACTCAGGGCATTCTTTGACTACACAACTAAAATCTACAAATACTCAGGACATCTCCTGCCTAAATAAAAAATACAAGTACTCAGGACATCCCCTAATTATACAAAAAATACCTAAAAGAGAGCTAGACATCACTTGCTAAAAAGAAGCAAATGCGCTGAACCGGAAATACAACCGAAAATCCAAAAAGCAAAAGTCATTTTCTAATACAAGTAAGTCAAGTGAACATATCTAAGAACTCTAAATTTAATCCTATCTATCAAGTCTGCCATTACAAAAGTATGTTGGTCAAAAAAAAATTTATTCCTGCAACTCTACCAACAAAAAACCATAGAAATCAAAGTTAGGCACCTAAATTTCCCTTGCAAGCCTGTGGTTGCCCTGAAGTAGATGCATGAGTTAGTGACTGATGCCTCGTCTAGTGTGTGAGGCCATGTCCTCTCCCTCTTCGCATTTTCTTTTCGGTATTTAAATTACCATCATTGTTGTTTTGAATATTGTTTTTCTTGAGCTTGACCCCCTCAATCAACGAACAATTCAGCTTTAGTTCTCTCCGTACTTGGACAATTTTCATATCACTATATTATTTACTCTTTAGTGCTGATATAAAGTTATTCATAGTCAATGTGGGGTTAGGCCAGGGAACCCAAAACTCAAAAGGAGAGAGTAGTATATATTAATTAATAGGTTAATCGACAAATCACAATAAGCTTCACAGTTGACACCACAAACTGATGAGTACGTATATATTTTTCCACTCATCATACTCACTTAATTCCTTTTTAACGAAGTATATTTTTTTTTTCACTTTTAAGAGAAAAACACAATGTTAAATTTCCAACATGACATGGATCACGGGTTTGTTTTGCTGACAACGTAGAAGAAAAGGTAGTGACTAGTGACTGGATAGACTGTTAATCTTGAAAGAATCTTTACTGCATGTGCAAGCACAGATGCATATATTAAGCCGATCATCATAGTCATTGGAGCGCTGTTAACGGCAATAGATTTCTTCAGTAAAGCAGGATCATCTTTTTTGTGTAATTGGGATCCATGTGAGATTTTTATTTGATACTCACTCCATCTATCTCTTGTGGGGTTGATCTATTTTAAAATAAAATAATATTTTTAATTGTGATTATATTTTTAAGTCAGAGACTAAACTTTAAATATTGTTTAAAAGACTCAAATAATAAAATGATTTATTTTTTAAAAAAATTATTTTGTATGTGAAATTTTTTTGAATCAACAACCACAAGAGACATATAATTTGTAATTTTTGACTCAGGACAGGAAAAAAAAACCCAAATTACTTGTACAAACGGTAAAGCAATACGATGATTTAATGTCTACACATAGTGCATAAATGTTTAATTCTATTGGAGGGTGGTTTGAAACGGTAAGGATTATTGTGGGGTTCCCATTGTCATTGTGATTAGCATCTTGCTTGGAATTGTGCCAAGAGTGATTGAAGGCTAATGATCTTGTTCTAATGAGGATGTTAATGTCTATGCCTAAGAACATTAGAAAAAGTAAAAGGAAAGGGCCCACTGGGAGTCTTTGAATAATGATGGTCTAAAAGTATCCAATCCGAGACCAACTGATTGTTTCGACGGAAAGCATTACTTAGGTCAGCCTCAATGGATCTTGTCTTCTCATTAATTGGATTCTTCATAACATTTTTCCTCCTGTTGGGCCCCCATGCTATCATTTCCCACATGCTAAAGACTAAAGGATTCAACTTTTCTGAAAAGATATATATGTTTATATAAGGAAATAAAATATTAAAAGGGGACAATAAAAAGTAAAACAAGTCCATGCCCTCCCCCATTTAAAATGTTTTTTTTTTTAATTTAAAAACTCTCACAAACATACACCTCATTTTGGAGTGAATGAAGCAAAAGGAAAAGAGATATAAAAAAATGAAATTAATTAATATTACAATAAAAAATAAAAAAAAGAAATGAAAGAAGAAATATATCATATATTAATATGATCTAATATGATTGACACATAATTTTGTCTATTAAATATATGCAGTTAAGAATTTAATATTCAAGTCTATGCAAACTAAAAAATATCATTCGAGAAATATTAATTTTATAAACAAACTGATTATCTTAAAAAGCAAAAGGAGATATAAAAGATAAAGTGGGTATACATTTCCGTTATTAAAAGGGTCACGAAAACTTATTTTTGAAAGAAAGCGTCATTAATTGATTTGGGTTGGAGAGCTTGGTCTTGTCATTTCTAAAATAGACATCTAACTTCTATCCATTCGCTAAGCACACCCAATCCACTGCATTTGCAAATGGCATGTCTCTAGTATTCAAACTTTGGGTCTTTTTATATTGATTGATGTTGAATTTAGATTTAATTTATTATATATGTAAATTATATGTTATCAATAATGAATAGGTTATTATTCTGATCATTAATGTTTTGATTTCTAAATACTTGAATGTCTAATTTAATAACGATACATAAAAAAGTTTTTATATATCTACTACCCAGTCTATTTCAAAATATTGGTTCATTATATTTTCTACATAATAAATAAAGGTATTACATATTCATAACTTAAAAAAAACAATTGCTAACTAATTCAACCTTTGTTTTGATTATGACATTTCTCATCTATTTCCTATATAGAAATACTAAAAAGTAAGAATGAACTTAAAAAATATTAGTATTTTTAATTTTATTTAAATAAGAATAAAACAAAACACGATCTCTTACTAAGAATTAAACAACTTTTGTTTTAATCAGATGAGGTAAGATGAGATGTTTGCAAATCTATTTATTTTCATATTCTCTTACAAAAAAGTGAAGAAATGTTTCTTTTTTGGTATAATACAAGATATTTTAAATTTTCCAACCAAGAAGAAACGAGTTACTGAGAGACAAACTTCTAATACTAACTAATGAGAATTAATGACAGTTTTGTTCGTGATTAAGAATCCAATCATAAACAAGGGTGTCAATTCTTTCAAAGCAAGTTTTTGTATAATAAGAATGACAAAATTCCATCATACACACACAAAGTCTAGGATTGGGGATAGCCATGGAAGAATAATGAGAAATGGGAAAAAGAAGTGAGCAGATTTTCAACAGTCTATCCTCGTCCATTCAGATGCTATTTTCTGTTTCTGTCTCTTCTGTTGAACAAAACCAATTAGTACCAAAGTATATCATATATATAAAGAGGAACATGTATCTATCATGAACTACTGTTAAACGTATGGAATACACAAATTAAAAAACCATGAATCCAAATCTTCGTATCGTATGACTTCTTTTAGTAATCTTTACGCCATACTCATTTTAAGTCTTAAAGTATATTCATTATTATTCATTTTGCGGTTGTGAGGAGCCATTCATGCATTCTACGTATATGATCATTAGTGTTTGATTTGTGAATGAAGAGAGGTCATGTGTTGGCCTAAGGCTAAAGAGTTTTTGTGGTGATGCCCTTGTGTTGTGGGGCGTCTATCACGTGCTACTCATACCTACCAAATACTTACCATCTTCTGTGGTGGGGTCCATCATTGTAAGGACTTCGATCACCTCCTACCGCAACATTCGGTGGCCCTGCCCCTCAGTCACAATCAGCAATAGCATTTTAGTTTTAGTTTTTTATTTTTATTTTTATTGGATAGGTGACTGCGGGTGACATTATACTTCCCCAAACCAGTTGGATCCGATATGGAATTCGTACTTTTGATTTGAGAAGACAATTTTGTCCCTTCTCTCTTCCTCAACAATAAAACTAGCACCTGAGACCAAATGGGAAAGTTTTGATACAAGAAGGACAACAACAATAGAATATTCCCTAGTTTTTGATAAGATATGCTTGACAATAATTATTAATTATTAAATATGTCATCACTGGATAATAATCCTATCTTGTCATCTTTTATTAACATGTTTAGTAAAGTTATAAAAATATTTATAAAAATAAACAATTATTCTTTAAATATATAAACTGAATTAAATACAATTATACAAGCTAAATAGAACAGAAAAATTGTTTTGTTGTACTGTTCGTTCGAGTTATGAATTAGGTTAAGATCGACCTGATATTAGTCAGGGAGGAAAGAGGTTAAAGATTAGACAAGAAAATCTTTTAAAAAATTGATATCATGATATTAAGCAATGCTAAAAGAATTTTATTTTCACTTTAAATGAAATAGTATTTGGCTTAACTTATTTGAGGTTTTTTAAGAAAAAAAGTTAGATTAAATAGAATAAAAAAAATGTCATTTTAAAAGAATCAACAAAAAACCTTAAAGAATGTAGTTTTAAAAGTTATGTCTTCTATTTCTCTTTCCCCTCTTATTTTTAATATTTTGAATATCTATATCCAATCAAGAACATATTATTAGACATTAAAAGTACTTTTAAATTTCAAAAAACATTATAAAATTATAAAACAACTTTAATATAAGATTTGAAAATCTTTTTTAAATTTTAACTTCAATTTAAAGTAAAATTTAAACTCTTAAAAATGTCAGATAAAACACTATCTAAGACTCTTCGCAAAAGTCTTGATTTCCCTTTTCAAAATAGTATTTGGATGCCCACTTTTAAGACTGACATTTATGACTAAAATAAAATTACCGAGCAAGATTAAAATATTAACAACACAAGTTATTATAATAAATAATTTTTTTTACACAAATATCTTTTATTAAAAGAATTAGAATGTACCCGTGAACTATATAATATAAGTATTTATGTGAGATACCTATAAATGAAGATATTATTTTAAAAAATAATTAATATTATCTTGATTCTTTAAAGTGATAAGTATTTTGAAACAAATTAAAACACCCAAAATGACAGATAGGATGAGGCGAAATGAGTAATATTTATGATTTAGCACACCATGCTGCAAATGGAGGCAATGCTATATCTTAATTGGTGCCATCTCTCTCAAATTTGTCTTGGCAGTCCAACACGCTTTCTCTATACTTACACCCCACATTCCATCTTTTTCTCAGGTCATTTTCATTGTATTTAGCCCAGCGTCAATAGTGATCACAAAATTTATACAAATAAGTAAATAAAATAAAAATTGAGAGCTCGAACTTCCACCCCTTTAATTAAACAAATAAAGAATAAGAAGAAAAATAAAAGTAAGAGAATAAGAAATAAAGACTTCACCAATCACCGCTATAGTGTTTGATCTCAAAGTGCTTTACTATAAGTACACTAAACTTGTGGGGTATCTGAATTTAGTTTTCAAATGACTATTTTTTTCTTTTTTGTTAAAAGGAGGCTAAAGCTCATCAAATAAAGTCTTCACCAATCACTCCTATAATGTTTAATGTGTTTTGCTATTTTTTTTAATCCTCTAATTCATCAACTAATTTAAAGTTCAACCGAAAAATAAATATCAAAGTATTTTGCTATAAGTACACTAAATTTGTGGAGTATCTAAATTTAATTTTCAAATGACTATTTTTTGTTTGTTAAAAGGAGGCTAAAGCACATCAAATAATGATTATTTATAACTAAATGATTGGATACAAATGATTAATATGTGTAATTTAATATTAAATCATTCGAATAACATCTGAGTTCGATATTTAAAAAAATAATAATTAATCAAGACTTTATTTAATTATCTCTTAATCAAACTCCAAATAAATTAAAATTGTTTTTTCTTGATTTTTGATGAATCAGAGAGAGTTAAATAAAAAAAAATCACTACTTATATCATCGACTAAAGACTAGATTTGGACAAATACTTTTACAATCAAATTAAATAATTTATTTCTTTTGGTTGATAATTAAACCATTATTTTGATACAATGACAAATGATCCCGATTCCTCTCTTGATATGTGCGTTATCAATTATCCAATTGAGAGCAAGAGGTTCGAGCATTAGGGAAAAGGGTGCAGGTTGGTCAGCAGGAAGGGTTGTGGCGTGACTTTGTATTCATGTTTTCATACACATGCACATTTGCAGGGTTAATAAACCATTGTGCACTAGTACACTAAATATGCCCTTAGGCCTTATGCACGGTAAGCTCCCTTAATTGTAAATATTCATTTATTTACTATACTATTACTATATATAATAATTAAAACGTTGACCTTGGTTGAACATGCGTCATTTTTCCATAAAACTTTCCCACACAAAGCTCTTCTTCTCTTTCACGTTTTTGTTTAGTCATATCCCACTCCTTTTTAGCTTCCCCCGCCAGATTTCTAATAGTCTATGCCCTATATACTACTATATATTACAAAATTAGTTTGTTCCAGTATTCAGGACCTTTTTATATTTCTATTTATAATATTATATTGTTATACTATTCTTATATTTTATTATTAAAATATAAAATAGAAAAATTAGTTTTAAAATATTATATTATTATAAATTATTTTCTTGCAAAAAATAGTCATGTAATGATTGGTTTGGTGTGAAAAATGATTTCTGTTTTTATATTTTAAATAATTACAAAAATAGTTTATTGTTCTTATTTTTATACTGTCTTAAAAAATATAAGAAATGATACAAAATAATATATATATATATATATATATATCATTTTTATATAAATATTTAAAAATAAAAAATAAATTAAGTAAATTCCTTTTATGATTATTTATAAAAATAAAAATAAACCCTTTTCTTTTTTAACAAACCAAATATGTCCTAAGACTATTTATTTATTTATTTGCACGATGTTATAAATAATTGCTAATTAATACAAAACAAAAAGGTAACATTGATTGAAATTACCGGTCTGATTCTTAATCTGTTTCTAAGATAATAGTTCAAGATGGGAACCTTCCACGAAATAGCAGAGAACACATGGGTGGGGCACTCTAGGGACAAATTTTCAGCAGAGAAATTGCATACGGTAGGTCTCAAATCCTAGCATAGTTAAAGAAATAGATATAACATGCACCCTGAATTATTCTATATTGGGAATTTGATGTATTAGCAAATTAACAGTGAAGTACATGGCAAAGTGCAAATGCATTATTGGAGATAGAAACTAATAGATATTACATATAGAAAAACAAAGAAAGATGTAATTAACTTATGTTTGAACAATGGTTTGTAAAATTGTTCATGAATAAAGTTGATTTTAAAATAAAATGATTTATTAATATTTTTCAAGTTTGATGTAAAGCTTAGTATAATTTTTTTAAACTAATACAGAAGTTATTTTTTTTATCACTTGAAACTATGAGATTTGAAAAATCGATCAATTTCCTCTCGCCACATATATAATGAAGTCCCAACTTGCATTTTGTTTGAAGTTGAACTACTGGCTTCTTTAAATTGATTGAATATTTTATGGTCCAGACAAAATCAAACCCTCATGTGTACTTGTGAACGACCTCGAGAGA
This sequence comes from Glycine tomentella, assembly GCA_007407185.1. Taxonomy (NCBI): domain Eukaryota; kingdom Viridiplantae; phylum Streptophyta; class Magnoliopsida; order Fabales; family Fabaceae; genus Glycine; species Glycine tomentella. The sequence continues at coordinate 1,415,046 of PYAF01003482.1, read as the reverse complement.
GAGAAAACAAAGGCATGGACAAGAGAGAAATGTGGCGAAGATATTTATTCTGAAGAGGGACATAAAAAATTGGATTGTGGGAAGGAGAAGACATATGATCTTTTGGTGCTAAGGGAGTTGCCAAGTTGGCTAGCTAGGAAGTTAACTTACAAGAGGAGTTGTGAGTGTCAGAAGTGTTTTGTGGCTCAAACCAAAAGAAAGAAAAAGGAAGCATTAATAATAATACAGAGAGGACCATCTAAGCACAGGCACCCTTATTTTCTCTGCTGGTCCTCCTGCTAAAGGAAAAACCAGTTACTTTTAATCTTATTTTTGGCATGTGTCTTCAGAAAAAGTTTGTTTGAGGTGTAACTTGGAAGTATAATTCATCCGAAGTCTTGGTGTCAATAGAAAAAAGAGTTCATATTCTTTTATTTGATAACATGACAAAATTTAGATATAATTTCATTAGTGTTTTTAGTATTGTTGTCTCATCATAAAATTATTTTATTATTAGTTTTTAGTAATATAAAAATTAGGTATGTTATTGTGTAATCCATGATCAATAAGTTACAAAGACACAACTTTATGGTTGTGTCAAGAGTCATCCTCTAATAATATGTTTTAATAAATTTTTTTATTAAAGGTGAATATAATTTATTGATGTAAAACTTTAAAAATAATGCTAAAAATACCCATAAAACTGCATCTAAGTTTTGTTGTTATAATAATTAAATATAAAGGAAGGAGATTTTGCCTTTGCATTTTCATAATTTTTGTAGAATATGTAATCTTTTACTTGACGAGTGAGAGAGGACTTTAGGGAAAAATAGAACTTTAGGGGGAAAAAGTTGATAGACTAATTTTATTGCAACAAAATATGGAGGACTACTTGAGTGTACAAATTAAACTATTGAGGTTGAATTAAATAAATGTAATACAGTTAGGCAGTTTTTTGGTCTCTTTCAACTTCCGAACCCATGTAAAAAAGTGTATCAGCTTTTGGCTGCGAGAAAGGATTGTAAGGCTGGTACTTCCAGGGTTATTATCAGAGGCCTGCCCAAGGCCACAAACATCATTTATGCCCTGTCTTCATCATTAACAACCACTTTGCACATATTGGCTTAAAACCATGGTCCTCCCAATCCAACGGCTTTTCTGGTTTTTCTTATAATATTAATTATTAAGGTAATTACTTTAATCGTAAAATATTTTTGAATTTGAACTAAAATAAGGAATCACTTATAAGGGATGATCATTGAAAGCGATGAGTAAATTTATATATATCCATGCATAGAATGTATTTGAGTTTAAATTTAAATAATTAATTACTTAAAAATTTCAGCCAAGATTTAACGTTTGAATAAGTTATTAGGATTGAATTAGTTACAAGGTGCTTGGATATTTTTACATAGGATTCTACGAAAGACATTTAACATATGAACGTTCCCCTGATAAGTGAATGGAACTTGTAGGCGTTTTTTTAGTTAATCTTCCTTAAAATATGATTTTCTTTTATTTGATATCATGCTCGAAGTTACACGTTGATGGTTTGAAAAACTATTTGCAAATCACAAAACTATGAGAAAAATTGCCATCATCATTTTGCTTCTTGTACGACCATGTATATCTATTCCTGGTAAAATGATGGGTGAATGCTCTATTTGATACTTTAAAGAGAAAGAGATAAAAAAGTATATAATAGATTATATTAAAAAATGTGATGAATATAAATACAATATTTATAATAAATAATGAATTTTAGAAAATATAGTGAGATAAAGAAGAGATTTTTTTAAAAAATGAATATTAATCAAATATTTGTAATAAATAAGTATATAATATAATTACTATACGTAATACTAGGGAATCTTACAAAGTGAGGGCCTTTTTTCATTTTTCTAGTTGGGATAATTGAAAAGTTAAGCCCAGCCGTTCCGAGATAATCCGTACAACATAGGTACTGGCCCATTATCTTTATTTACTTTTATGAAAAACCTAATTTCTTAAGAATTTATGAGTCTAATACTTCAAGTTTAATGACTGTAATATCAATTGTTATTATTTTTTTCTTTTCTTGTAATCCTTCACCACGACTTTATCTTCCTTTTGAGACTTTGATTAATTCGATTTGAATTAAATGGACAAGTTTAAGCGAATAAAGTTCTTCTAACATTATTTTTTCTTAAAAAATTCTAATTTCAAAGAAATAATACAAACATGATTTACAAATAATGTACGTTACTGAAAATTTGCTCTATCCACTGCAAATAATTTTCAGCCAGGAATGGAATAAGAGAGGGTATAGGAGGCAGGGTGAGATAATGGATGTATAGAACATTAGAACATAAATGAACATGTTTTCATTGACATAGAACTTCTCTCACAGGGTATATATTATTTAGAAACCTCTGCGAGGAAAACAATTGAAACCTTTGTACAATTTTCTACCCATGATATATTCATGGAAACAAGGTTAGAGTCACATAATTGACATCATGACAGGTTGTTCGAACAAACCCACAAAAAAAGAAAAAAAAAATGAGAGATGGTTTTTAAAAATAGAGCTAATGAAGAAGAATATTAATGAGAGGCGAAGGCCAATGAAATGGCAACGACGAAGGGAGAAAAAAGAAGCAAAAAGTGGTGTGCTTCATCTTGGCCATCCTCTTCAGTCAGAATCATCATATTGTATATAAATAAACCTCGTACGTCCTTGTAATTTGTTTCATCTTAACGAGGATGTTAGAGACCTGAAGACAACTTCATCACAAGGAATAGTGAGGCCCATTTCGTGATCGTAACCGAATTCTTCTTCAGCTTGTCGAAGGAGTGATTGGAACTCAGGGTGAGCCAAGAACGAGATTGGCACAATGTACCTACTTCGGTTTTCGCCAACATAAACAGCAAAGTGTCCCTTTGGGACATCAACTGGGTGCCCATCATCATCGTACCCGTTTTTCTTTCCTAGGCTCGAACACCTCTTTAGGATTTGCTTCAAAACTGCATGTTGGGGAAGCTTGTTTGATTTTCTAATGGCCATTTTTGAGGTTGTGGCGGTTGGTGTGTCAAAGGGTTGAGTTGAGTTGTGAGTTGAGAGATGGATTATGAGGAGAGAGCGTGGTGGTGATGAGAATTGAGGAGGGGGTATTTATGGAGAGGATGGAAAGGGGTGAGGGGTGAGGGGTGGTGTGGGGCACAAGGCAAATTAAAGGACAGACCACGGGTGTTTTGGGGTTTGTGTATTTGTGCAAGGACATGGTGGGAGCCAAACCCATTGGCTATACTATTCTATGTTGGTCCTCCTCATGACAACATGGTCCCAGTTTCACTCTAGTACACCTTCAATTCTCCCCCTACCTATCTGTCTGCTTTCAACCCTTATTAATTCACCCCAACCCATTTTCTTTCTTTCACCATTTCCTTCTAAACTATTATTAATATTATTAGACAAATATTAGTTAATGTTCTTAAGACAATGATTAAGAAATTTTAAAAAAATTCTTATTGAAATGTGTAAAATTATATTATCTATAATTTTTTAAGCTTTTTTTTAATGAATTTTATAATAAATATTTTTTTATTTTAATCCTTAATTAATGTCGGACACTGGTCATTATTATTCCTCCTTTTCCTCCTTCGATCATGCTTAGAGGTCACACCCTATAAAAACACTTTAAAACCCGCCTGTCTTCTTTTCTTTTTTGACTCAATTTTTGTATAACATAGTATATGATGATATGATATTTCAACTTTAATTTTGTTTTAACAACTCTTCTATTCTGCGTAGACTTCTTCTTTTCATATAATAATGAATTCCCACATATTTGTAACCCTTTTTGAATTAACAACTGTTTTTTTCTCTTCTCTCTATCTAATTGTAAAGTGATAAAATTAACAATCATGAAAGAGTACTATTACTTTTAAACTGTACGTCACTTTTTAAGATGGAAACAGATAATAATTTTCAATTCCGTAAGGCTACTGAAGATCTGGTTCAAAAAACATGTGGCTTACATAGACTCTCCTGAATTTGGTAAATAAATATGAAACCATTTATTTTGATATGCACACATCCCTCATAAATAAGACTTTAGTTTTATCTTGGTGCTGCTAACACCACTTACAACACAAACTTACGTAACACAATTTGTTATCTTAAGAGTGTAAATTAATGATATGCGACTGTATGAAGAAGTGATTGGAATTTGGAAGAATATTTTTCTATGAAATCCCTGCACAATCTTGCTCTATGGAATCAAGGGCACAACCTGGTCCTGGTGATGGTTTGGCCTTTCTGATTGTTCGGCTTGTGATACTGATGAGTAAGTGAGGACAGATAAGTGACTCATGAAACAGAAACCCATGTGTCTGTTGCAGTGATATTTATACTTTACAGGTTTTGGCCTCAGTATCATTTCTCTACCTTCAAGTTCAAGTGAAATAATTTAAATAATTTTTAAAAAATATAGCCTACATTCTCACGTCCTTTTCTCGCCCATTTCCTCGAATTCGCATGACCACCACTGATTAGGTATTTTTGGATAAATAGCTCAATGTAGTATCTACCTAATAAATTTTTATCACTCCAATGTGAATTTGATCATACAATTTATTTTAACAAACTAGGTTACAAAAAAATCATGTGTGGTGATATATATGAACACTACTGCTATTTTTATCTCTCTTTTTTCTATCACATGGAAAACTTGTCATGGCTACATTTCTCTGTCTTTATCTCCCTGGCATGTAGACGAACATGGAGTCGTGCAGTCCATGCAACATTTTCCAAAAGTTATATGAATTATATATTTTTTTTAAATTAAGTTCAATTCCGTAATTTTTTTTTTCAAACATCACAATGCAAAATAGTACGTGCGTCACACTTCAGTATCGTAACTCATGAGTGCCGAACTCTACAAGTTGTCTGCTGATTCAGAATTCGTAACTACAATAACGTGGATGGATAAGGGAAGGGGAGATTAAAACCCCAAAGACCAAAGGTTATACAGTGTAATTAATTGAAATAACAGAACTGTCACAGAAAGCTAGTGAAGAAGGATAACACATTCAGTTCTGTTTAAACCAATGAGATTTAGGAGCTTGTATAAATTTTTCTTAGGCTTTTCAGCGAGAGAGAAAAAAAATGATGCTCTAGTAAGATGGGTTTTCCTAGAAGATGCTTCATGATCACCTTCCAATTTCATGCACAAATGTTTGATTATAATAGTTAAATATTCGACTGTAAACTATTAATTAATCCCTATCTAGCTATTCTGGTTTTATTAAAATACAAATTAATTTAGAACAAATCATGTATAACCAGCAAGCTAAGCTGTCTGATGTGAACCTAAAGTTGTCATGCTCAAACAACGTGGTTGGTTGGTTAGTTCTATTCATAGAAGACATTCGTATTTATTGGTGGAAAAAGTATACAGGGATAGGCTCAATGTATATATAATAACAAAGTAATTGAAAACTCATGAATAGTGAGAATGATGAAGTCTTAGCCTCTTATACAAGTGGGGAAGAGTCGTAAACTTATTAAGGTTTGGAATCATGATTTGGCATCAAACCCAACATTATAGTTCAATGTTCAATCCATTGACAGAGATCTGCTTGTATATTTAGATTCCCATGGACCATGTAACATGATATATCGGAATTGATCGTTAGGCTTGGCCAAGTACTTGGACACAACGGTTAGTGCACTTAGAAATCAGTGTTTCAACAATGCAGGGCTTCCCATGTGGTCCTGCCTAAACCATGACCACTATATAGTATATACAAGTATAATAAGACATAAATTATATCAATGCGCACCACTATTTAGGTTTAACCTGCACCACCTTGCTTCGTTACCCTAGCATGTTTCCTATGCGCACAATAATAAAGTGATCTTATTAATATTCAGTGACTCGTATACGGGAGTGTCCGGCATTTGAGTGATCTGTTTTGCACTTTGTGTCCCTCTCAATGCCAAACTCGCTAATTAGTAGGACATATATAACATGGTTTCACAAGCACAAATTCAAGTGCCTAACTCAAAATTGTAAATTAGCCTAGTTTAATTAAAATCTATGGTTAAAATACCCCGCTCAAGTCCATTTTCATATTTTCAGCACTCATACATTAGATTCATGATAAAAGTATAAACCATACAGTGCTTTTATTTATGTCCTTATGAAATTGGACCATAAGAAGAAACTGAGGAATTTTATGGATTTTGCTAGACTGTAAAGTGAATTTTCACAAAGGCTAGTCATGGCAATAGCTGTGATGGAAAAAGTAAGGAGGAGCAAAAAGAGAGGAAATATTGGATAGTTGTGTCGGTTTGTTTGTAAGGATATTGGTACGCACCATTTGAAATGTACATATATTACAGTGTAAGGTAAGGTGTACATGGTAAACCAGATAAACGGATGTCGCCTTCCTTGGACAGACTCTTTCATGTTCTGTGAGTGAGATTAAGTGGAGAGAGAGATGGAATTAAAATTAAGAGGAGAGATAGAGAGAGTTGAAATTAAGGCCCACCATAGAAGGGGATGTTCTTTTAAGTTGATGGGAACTTGACCTTTACTTTGGCACATGAAGGCCATGTTACTCTTGCCCCCAAAATCCACTTGCTAAGGCCCTGTGAGATCATTCCAACCACTTGAAAACGCCCATCTTTACTCACTCGCCTAATTTAACCTCAAATTTTTAACCTTCCAATGGAACCAAAGTCATAACTCACTAGCCACAACACACCACCTTTATTTGTTTCTTTTAGAATCACAACAACGTACTATTCTTATAGCAAGTGGAGGATTTGGAGAAGGGATCTTCAGTTAAAAATTTCTCTTTTTCTAGATCCACCACTAAAGAGAAAAAACAGATCTTCACATGAAGATCCAGATCTTCTCCAGAACTTTTACACGAAATTAAAAAAAAAAAAGATTTTTTATGTAACAGGATGAAAAAAATAAAAAAAAATAAAAAATAAAATTGATGTTAAAATTAATTATTTAAAATTAATTATATGTTTTATTAATATTCATATTTTTTTTTATATTTTATTAATTAAAATTAATTATTTAATTAATTTAATTAAATTTTAAATATTTAAAAGTGGGGTTCATATAGGACCTATTAAAATTATAAGATCTCAATTTGGGATCTACCAATAAAGAAAAAAATGTCACAGATTTTAAGATATTTTCAATCTTATGTGACACTATGAGATCTACTAAAAAGTGATCTAAAATTCCAATTTAGAATTTACCACTTAAAATACACTAAAAATACTCTTAGTGTTATGCAAAATTGTAAATTCTTCTTGAGTTGTCTTCGAAATTCGAATGTATCATCTAAGTGTATCTTTGTTTTTCCGTTCAAAAAGGTTCAAACGTATGTTCAAGTTGTCACTTCTCACAAAACGATGCAGTGGAATGCATGTCAATAGATTTGAACGATAAAACAAACACATCCTAAGAATTCATGTGTAACAATATGATGATTTATTATTATTTTTATAATTTTTAGAGTATCATTATTATCTTTTTCAAAAATTTGAAGATACTTAAAAAGATAAAATGTTCTTTCTTAACTGCATTTTTTCTGTACACAAGAGTTAAATTGAACTATTAATCACATGTTTAAGGAATATGAACTTATCACTATTCAGCAATCACTTGTTGGTTTTAAGAGGATGACTATACTATGATTTTTATTTTAAAAAGAATTTTTTTATAGAAAAAAGATGCCAGTTATATGTCAATTCTATGATGAGACTCTTGTTCGTTCCTACTATTCTAAGAGTCTTATGCTATCCAATTCCAAAGCTTCTGCTAAATTAAGCAGCTAACATTAATTTTCGTTGAGTGCGTTCTTGTTTTAGTTTATAACAAAAAATAATAGATTGAATTGTCCTCAACAGCTGGCACAACAAAAGCAAAAACCTATGTCCATGACCAGGGTAGTGCGAATTGGGGCCCAATTGCCAATTTTCCCATAAATTATTATTTTCTACTAACCGACGTACCAAAGGGCCATTCCTTAGCTAATATGTCATGCATTACGTTGTTGTACCAATGTACCTGCTAACTACTTGGTAATTTTTGGTCAGCTCATTGTACCTTCTCAAAAGAACATCAATGTAGGAGCCTCACTTAGAATTACAAAACCCACCAAAATAAAACAGCTGGAGGTTGGATTTTCCCATTAACGGCAAGCCCTAAGGTCTACTCCTACTATATTCCCCACCCGAAGTATATGTAATGCCAGCCTTTAAATGGACCGTACTCTCCCTCACCATGCTACTTCAATACATTACCAATTCAAAAGAGAAAAGTATACTTTTTATTTTTTCCCTAGAGCTGAAAAGTATGCTGTTTTCATGATGCACATTGCACACTTATTTACCACCTTAAGTCCTCAACTACTGATTTTATTAACTCTTTAACCTACGTAATTCTGTACACCTTTTGTGCCTTCCAAATGTTAGGGATGATAGCAAGTAGGGTTTGGGTTGGCTATTTTGGAACTTGTTCTCATGTGCATTTTAGAAAATACTTCTACCTAGACTCAAATCCACATGTATCATTATTCGTTGAGTACCTACTACTTGTACCTACTACCTATAATCTAGTTAAAAAACAAACAAACTAAAGGTATAGAGGTGCAAGAAGGCTTCTCACTATGCAAAAATACAATAGAAGATAATGGTAGGCAATCTTATTCTTATATGTACAAGAAGACTCTTAGAACTTGGGTTTGTGGTGAGTATTATTTTTCACTTATATATTGTATTTTAGTACTATCTTTAACGAATGTGAGGTTTGAATTTTTTTTAATACTCTCACACATCCAATATTTTATGATTTGATGCATAAATAATATAATGACTGATCTGTATTTAATAGATCTAGAATAAATTTTGATATAATCTTAAAATGTTAATTTAAATTTAACTCAACCTCAGAAGTTAACTTTTATATATATATATATATATATATATATATATATATTATATTTTAATATTATAACTAGTTGATGAGAGACTTAATTTT
>PYAF01003482.1:1369011-1396752 GCA_007407185.1 Glycine tomentella | reverse complement strand
TTGACACATAGGAGTGCTCATACTCTTACAGTTATCCATGTGAAATTTCTTTAGAATCTCTTCTGCATACTTCTGTTGGCAAATGAATATTTCATTTTGTCTCTGCTTGATTTCTAGTCCGAGGAAATAGGACATTTCTCCAAGATCAGTCATCTCAAAGACTTGCATCATGTCTTCTTTGAACTGTTGAATAAGCTCATTGTTGCTACAAGTGACTAGGAGATCATCCACATATAGGGATATCACAAGAAAATTATCACTGTCACCTTTAACATATAAAGTAGACTCACTAAGGCTTTTAACAAAGCCTAGTTTCAGCAGGTATTCGTCAATTCTGCTATACCAAGCTCTTGGAGCCTGCTTCAAGCCGTACAATGCCTTCTTTAATAGATACACCTTGTCTTCATCTCCTTTTGCAACAAAGCCTTCAGGTTGCTCAACATAAATTTCTTCCTTTAGGAAGCCATTTAGGAAGGCTGACTTGACATCAAGCTGATAAATCTTCCATTGCTTTTGTGCTGCAATAGCTAGTAACATTCTGATTGTATCCAGCCTTGCAACTGGAGCAAAAGTATCAAAATAATCTACTCCAAGAACTTGAGTATACCCTTTTACCACTAACCTTGCTTTATATTTGTTAATTGAGCCATCTGCATTCTCCTTTTTTCTGAACACCCATTTTACTCCAATCACCTTCTGATGTTGAGGTCTTTCAACTAATTCCCAGGTCTGATTTTTTTCGATCATAGCGAGCTCTTCCTGCATCGCAACCCTCCATTTATGATCTTTTTCTGCTTCCTGATATCCTGCTGGTTCAAGCACAACAACATTGCACATCTGATATATGTAAGCAAGTAATCTAGTGCCGCGGACAGGAGGATAATCAACTAACTCTTCTTGATTCAAATCACTGGGCTGCTTATTTTTTTCAATTTTCCAGCTTCATTTATCATTCTCCATGAAGCTTACATCCCTACTTATTAGAATTTTTTTTGTGTCAGGTTGAAAAATTCTATAAGCTTTAGTTGTTAAGCTATATCCGATAAATATGCCAGGCTCAGCTCTTTTGTCCAACTTATCTCGCTTAACCTGTGGAACATTAGTAAAACACAAACAATCGAAAACTTTCAGATTTTTTAATTGTGGCTTAAAGCCATACCAGGTCTCAAAAGGAGTCTTTCCGTCAACTGCTTTTGTGGGTAGTCTGTTCAACAAAAATACAGCAGTATTTGCTGCCTCTGCCCAATATTCTTTGGGAAGTTCCTTCTCATGAAGCATACATCTGGCCATCTCCATTATAGTTCTATTTTTCCGCTCACTGACCCCATTTTGCTGTGGAGTGTATGGGGCTGTAAGTTGATGCTCAATTCCAACCATCTCACAGAATTTATCAAATTCATTTGAGGTGTATTCTTTGCCATTATCTGACCTCAAAACTTGAATTCTAAAGCCACTTTGGTTCCCAATCCAATTCTTGAATTTGAAGAACACACATGCAACCTCTGACTTGAACCTTAGAAAATAGATCCAACACATCCTTGTATAATCATCAATAAAAATAATGTAATATTTACTCCCATTGAGTGAAGGAGTTTTATGAGGTTCGACAACGTCTGTATGAATGAGTTGCAGCTTCTTGACAGCTCTCCAAGCTCCTTTTTGGAAAGGAAGCTTTGCTTGTTTACCAAAATGACACGCCTTGCAGTTTGGTAGATTGGACTCAATATGGGGCAAGCCACGAACTAAATCCTTCTTTTGCATATTCAAAATTCCTGCGTGATGAAAATGACCTAGCCTCTTGTGCCAAGTCTCTGTGTTGGTCATAGCAGCAGTATAAGCTGCTTGCTCCTCCTCCATTGGGTCAAGTGAGAAACTCTTGCCTCTCATTTGAATTCTTATGACCTCATTGTCATACGGATCCTTGATCGTGCACTGCTTGTTCTCAAAGGAGACTTTGAATCCCTTCTCAAGTAGCTGCCCAACACTTAGTAAATTCTGATCAATGTCAGGTACATACAAAACATCAGAAATTTGTTTTGTACCTGTGCTACTCTCTATAGAAACAATTCCCTTCCCCTTGACAGTAATGTAATCACCATTACCAATTCTGACTTTGGATACTTGTGACTGATATGTGCCTAGCACATGATACTTTCCAAGCTTAATTAGATCGTTAAACGCATCATTTTATATGATATATAGCTTCCTTTTGGTATGAATATAACTTATGTGCTTTAATGAGGTATTTTGGTCTAGATTGATGATTAGCAGGTGAATAGCTAAGGAATTATGCAGAGAAGAAGGTCTGGCGACATCAAGCCTATGTACAATCGGGGGTACATAGGCTAGTTCTGCATGATGGCGCCATCAGCGCCAGTCCCGCGCCTGGAGCGCCACCGCCTCTGGAACTTGGCACGATCAGCGCCACTGGCGGCGCGATCAGTGCCAATACCCCTCTGGAAAGTGAAAATCCTCTGGAACCTGGCGCCATCAGCGCCACAGGTCGCAGAGTCTGCATAATGAGGGCAAAACAGAGTTTTCACTGGCTACTCTATAAATACTAAAGCCTCAGCACTGAAGAAGGGCTTTTGGGGACGAAAATCACTCACCAAGGGAGAAGGAGAGGCTTGGAAGCTTGGCTAGGGTTTGGGTGTGAGGGGAAGAGGGTTGTTCCCTCTTCCCTTCCTCTTCTTCCTTGTACATATCTGCATCATGCTTCTTTTTGTTGTACCAAGGCCAGCCCTGTGAGGTTTGGTTAGTTTCTCTTGTAATTAGGGCAAATACTCTATGTAAATCTCATTTGGAATGGATTGAATGTGATTATTCCTTTATGCTATGCTATTTCATTACACTTTGCTTGAATCTTTTCATCTCTTTTCTAGACTTAGCTAACCTAGGTGAGAGTTTAGAGTTAGGGTTCACAATAGACATATTGGGGCTCTAGTCTTGGAACCAAGTGTGGTGACTTGCTAACATCACCTAGACATAGGGATGGGTGCTTGCAATCTTATAGTGCATCGCTTAATGCTTAACCTAATAAAATACCACTAAGGAATTAGGGTATGAAAAAGGGTTAAAGGGTTAATGTCACTAAGACATTAGGGCTTAACTATTAATGAATGAGGATGCATGATTGAGTAGGTAGTGTAGATGAATGTTGTAATCAATCCATGTAAGAATGTTAGAAGCATGGAGTGTGGGTTCCCTAGCTACATTAGCTTACGCTTGGTGCAACCATTTTCTATCTTGTTTATAATGCTTTATGTTTACATTTAGTCTTTAATTTCCTCCGCACAACAACACATTTCTCTCAAATATTGTTTTTGTCATCCAACCTATTGATACGATTTATAATTTAATTGGTCAAACAATCCTCGTGGGAACGATAACTCTCTTATCACTTTATTACTTGTACGACCGGTACACTTGCCGAGTTCGCAACAGTGACCTGTCCAACTCTCTAAAGAGTTCTTCATTACTTGTCATGTGATTAGTACAACCACTGTCTACAAGCCAACAATCACTAGAGCTTGAACTGCTACTTGTAAAACATGATGCCACAAACAGTTGCTGCTCTTCCTCTTGTTCACTTACTAACTGGGCATCGTCCTTCCGTTGAGAATTGCTTTTGCATATCCTTTCATGGTGGCCAAGTTTATTGCACTTCTCACACTTTATATCAGGTCTTCTCCAACATTTGAAAGGAGGATGACCCTTCTTGTTACAATGTTTGCAAGGAGGAAAGTCCCTCTTCTTTTTGCTAGTTGTAACACTTGGTTTGAAGTTCTTCTTAAAAATCCTCCTTTTATCTTTCTCTCCTTGATTGATTTGTAACTTTGCCTGCAATGTTCCTTCCACAGAACTTTCACTCCTCATCAATCTCCTTTGTTCTTGAGCCTGTAAATCACTGTTTAGTTATGCCAAGGTGACTTTTGATAGATCTCTGCTATTCTCCATGGCGGATATAGTAGCATCAAATCTTTCAGGAATGGTTACAAATATTTTCTGAACAATTCTAGAATCAGAAAATTCAGAATCAAGCAACCTTATTTGGTTAGCGATGCTAAGAAGCTTATCTGTGTACTCCTTGATTGTCTCCGACTCCTTCATTCGCTGCATCTCAAACTCACGAATCAGATTGAGCACTTGCATACCTTTAACTTTTCATCTCCTTCATATTCAGTTTTAAGGAAATTCCAAACTTCAAATGCTGAGTTTTGATGCATGATTCTGGTAAAAATCTCTTCTGAGACAGTAGCAAATAATGTAGTTTTTGCCTTCGACTTCCTTGATTTCTTTAAAGTATGACTCTTCAGCTGAGCCATGGTTGGATTATCTATCAAGGGAGGCACTTCATAGTCCCCCTCAACAACTTCCCAGAGATCATTCGCCTCGAGGTGGGCTTTCATCCTGGCTGCCCATAGTTTATAATTTTTATCCTTAAACACTGGTGGCGCCAATGCTGTAAAGGGTGTTTCAGAATCCATGTTATGGATTGAATCAAGGAAGATAAGATTTTTATGGTGGGTTGTTGGATTACTCACAGATCCCTTGAGAAAAATAGCTCTAGATACCAGTTTGTTGGAGATATATATTAAAGAAGCATAGAGTTGAAAATATATTAGAGAAATAGAGAGTTGAATATTCTCTAAAAGGAAGTAGAGTTTATTGATTTCATAAGATATTGTTTAAATAGAAATAGACTCAGTGAAAGATAAAGAAAATAATAACTAACTAGCTAAACTTAAGCAACTAAGCTTAAGCCACTAATGACTGGTACATAACAGTCTAACTTAACAACAAACTCCTTAAAACTTGGTAACATAAAAAAATAAACTAACTTGAAACAGAAAAATAAAATCACGACTACTGATGCACGTTCAAACAGTAATTATTCTGTGATGCTGAAAGCAGGAAGACAAGAATTGAGTGCACCAATTTGATAATGAAACTGTTGTATATATTAGAATTCATATGAGATTTGGCAAAAGCAAAAAGTCTTTAAACAATGTCGTGTGCTGAACCTTAATTCAGGCAACAGGTTTCAACTTCCAATGGAATTATACAAGAGAAGTAGAGAACCAATTGGAAAATATTTCCTATAAAAGAAAGTGCCTTCTGTACAAATTGCCTCATCTAATCTAATCTACATCTCCATTAGCATGATTGTAACTCATTCAAGCGAGATGTGATGTTTAGGAACGCATTCTCCTGACATGGAATTGTGAGACCACCTGTTGGATGATCATATCCAAATTCTTCTTCTGCTTGACTTAATAATTCTTGAAATGAAGGTTGGTTCAAGTATGATACTGGAATCACAAACCGCCTCATCTTATCTCCAACATAGACTGCAAGATAGCCTTTTGGTACTTCAACCCCCTTGGAGGCTGCAAGGGTTGTAGAAAATGAAGCCCGTCTAATGATACCTGCTATGCGGAAACCCATTGTTTTCTATTGCTCCACACAACAAATATATTTATACTGATGTCAAAGGACTTGTGTAAGGAAGAAATATTTGAATTCTTATACTTTAGGAATGCAATGACTTGTGTTGCTTGAGTACCGAATAAATATTGTATATATAGTTGCCTATGGCCTCTGCAATCCAATACCATAATGAATGATATTTGGTGGGGCTATGATGGAGTCAACCAAGAGATAAGGGATCACATGGTATTGTCTTAGAGATCTCTTTCAAGGATTAGGAAGTTAATTGGAGTAAATACCCCACCACCTTCTGAGATAATGGTCAACACATTTACAGGTGAAACCCAATGCTTGTTCATTATAGCTATTTGAATGATCGACATGCTATAGACATCTCACATGTTGGTTTAGATAATTGACAATGCTATTGATATATATCTACCATCTACCAACTAATCAGAGTGAGAGTAAGCAACCTGTGAACCATGAGCTGTCTCAATTGGAATTGGAGGTAAGGAGAGAATCCATACCGAACACATGATCATGAGGCACTATGAACCACATTTTCTGTGTATGCCAAATTTTAAGCAACACCATGTGAACTTGAATACATGAAGTTTGCGGTCCCCTCCACCCCAAATAAGTGCAACATCATCGTTTTAGATTTTCTTTTACATAGATATGTGTGTTTCATTTCAAGTGAGGTAATCTGATCGCCTTTGCTCCAGAAGGTGGGACTTGAATTATCTACCATAACATGTTGCGTTGATTATGGGAGAGTCATCTGAAACATTACCACATGCCCTTGTCTCTCAGTTGGTCCCATGACTCCTATCTCATAGTCATAGGCCCTCCTTTACCAATAATTCAAGAAGCCTTCTCATATTCTTTAATCTATATATATTCATGGTTGCAAGCATTTTAGCACCAACACAAATCATTCACATCCTGAAGAATTCGAATTTCACAAGCCTGAACTTCCTAGTCTCTTTAGACAGTTTTCTTATCAAGTCTCTGCAGATACAATACAACCATGGGTTTTCGTCTACCTGGTATCAGAAGGGCATCATTTGCTGCAAACCAAGCATCTTCAAAAGCTGTGGAGGTGCCAAAGGGCTATCTTGCAGTCTATGTTGGAGAGAGAATGAAGCGGTTTGTGATCCCCATATCATACTTGACCCAATCTTCATTCCAAGACTTGTTGAGTCGAGCTGAGGAAGAGTTTGGGTATGATCATCCCATGGGTGGTCTTACAATTCCTTGCAGTGAAGATGTCTTCCAAAACATAACTTCCCACTTGAATGGACTATAAATCTCGTAGTGTAGAAGACTGACATAGATTTGTAGAGACATTTTGTACACAAGGCATCTTCTCAATTTGTAAAAGAAAAGACCATTAGAATGACAAATTTGTTTCTTTTATTTTTGTTTAACGACAAGGAATTCAACTACTCAAGCATCTCCTGTCTTTTATGTTTGTTTTTTACATTGCCAACGTTCACTTCAGTCTGTATGGCAAGGTTGCTTCCCATAGTATAAGAAAAACCAGACTTGGTTGTCCTGATTTATTTGAAGGCATGATTAAATCACGTGATTATTAGCAAAGGAAGAACAAAAGTATTTTTTAATAGGACTAAGGAGAAAGATAATTTATTTGGGGCAAAGTTAATTTGTTTTATTAATAAATACACACAACATGCCTATGAATTTTAAATTTAAGAACTCGTGGCAGTTATTAAATTTGAATAATGAAAAGTTGGAGATACAGGGAAAACTCTGTCAAATTTTCATTAAACTTTTTGATTTGTTGGAGTATGCATTCCGAGTTCAGTTTGATCTGTGGGCTTGCCAGACTACATGTCATTTGAGTTAATGCTAGCCTGTGCATTGGTCATGGCGTTAGAGTGAGTCGTGATAATATCAAGTTTGGTCAATATCTCCAAAAGAATTATTCCACCTAAGAGTTGATATATATAAAACCATTTTTTTTATACCATAACCCCTAACAACTAAAGTAACACTGCACCGTGAAATGAAGGAATTAACAACAATCTTCATCCTGTGAACCAACCGAATTTTCAAAGTAATGTTAGTCTTTAGGCAACTTGACCAGCTCAATATCATCTCCGCAACACCTAGGCTTTCCCCCACCAATGAGCATTACATATTCATCATGAATAGAGAGAACATGCTTCTAGTAGACTGTTTAAGCAGATCAAATGATTCAGTAACAACCTCACGAGAAGAGCCTTCTAATAAATAACATCTTTCTTATTGTCGAAATAACCTACAACATGCATATGAGACTCTGAAACTGTATCAAGATCAACTAGGTCATTTGTACTGGGAGACTCTGTCTTGTATGCCTTATCAATATCTTCAATGGTTTGATCCTCCATGAAGACAACATCACAACTGGGGCTTCCTCGTCATTTGATCTCCAGCATAGGCTACAGTCTGCAAGGTATCCTTGGTACTTGATCCCACTTAGGTTCCTTGCTTGCGATGCAGAAAATTGACAGTCTAATACGGTAATGCCTGCTAAGTGGAACTCCATTATTTCTTGTTACTTCACAGTTCACATGAAACCAATATATTGATATCCAAAGACTTATATAAGAAAGAAATATTTAACTTCATATAGTTCAGGATGCGAAAGCATTTTTAGTGTATTGATTAAAATATCTCTGGTTTATATAAATAACATGATTTTCTGTAAAAGGATTCAAAGACGGTCTTCGAACCGTCTTAGAAAGTTTTCACTTTCAAAGACGTGCGTATCAAAGACGGGTGGAGAACCGTCTTTGAAAGCCTCTCAGAACCGTCTTTAAATCCCCTTTATGTAGTAGTGAAGGTTTGAGAATCCATGAAATAATGTATATATAGTTGCTAAGGCCTCTATTTTCCAATTCCACATTAATGAATCAGGAATGATTTTTGGTGTGGCAATGAAAGGGTCTACTGAGAGACAAGGGATCATGGTATTGTCTATTCCAAGTTTCTCACTCCTACAATTCATAGATGTTATTTTTATTATTAAACAATTTAAAAAAGACCGCAGTTATCAATTCCCTGGTCGATCACATTGTAGTACACTTGAGATGTCTCATGTGTGTCTGGAACACAATAAACAAGCCAGCTATATAATGCTAACCTTTTGGTGTAGAACTGTACACATTTCTCTGGTTTCAATTTTCAAGTGGGTACCATCTTGCTCGTTCATAAAAAAACTAGGGCATTCAGCCACACATTGTCTTTGTCTTTGATAAAAGAAATCAAAGCTAGACAGTTCCATGTGATCCATCACACCAGTGTCTCTAGGTAGACCCCATTTGTTGGATATCTCTTCATCAATTATTTCTGTGCCTAATGGTTTTCCAAGGCCATCTCTTAATCTATATATAGAAATATTCATGGCTTCAGTCACAAACAAGTCCTTTGCATTTTTGTAACAGAAAATATTTTCTACACAAGTTCATTCAAATCATTCTCTTGATCTGCAATGGGTTTCCGTTTCCCCGGTCTTCAAAGGCGTAGTGATGTCCCAAAGGGCTATCTTGCAGTCTACGTGGGAAAAAACGAAAAGAAGCGGTTTGTGATTCCTATATCATATTTGAACCAACCTTCAATCCAAGACCTTCTTAGTCAAGCTGAACAAGAATTTGGATTTGCTCATCCAATGGGTGGCCTTACAATCCCGTGTAGAGAAGATGTCTTCCTAGATATCACTTCTCGCTTGCAAAGGTCATAGAGATGATTGAAATGTAGATGGTCAATGACCAATTCAATTTTGTAGAGAAGACAGATAGTTGAAAATTGTAAATATTTTATCTTATTTTTATACTTAAGAGAATTGGAAAGATGCATCCAGAGAGAAACTTATAAACATAGATTATAACAATCATTTATTTTCCAAATTTTCCCACGAACCCTTATTTCAAGTTGTCACTTGTTAGATGCATGCTTGTCAATTTATTTTTGGTGGACTATAAGTATGCTTGCAGGATCATATTTTTGTTAGTGCCCAAATCTGATTAGTGGCTACATCTGGAGTCCAGTGTTGATGATGCTTCCTTCTATTTATTGTTTTGTTTGAAAGCAAAGGAATTGAAATTTCTTAAACTGTTTTTTTTCTCCTTTTTCCCCCCGTAAACAAATATATATTTGGATTCATGACCATAATCCAACTATTTGACAGAAGTTGGGAATAGTGTTATTAATTTGGATCATGGTCCATAATGAGAAATTCACAAATCTAAATCCTTTTTTAAATATTTGTATTGCAAATGTTAACACAGTCCCTTTATTATTTATTTAAATATGCATGGAAATAACTCTGGCACCCATGAAACACTAATAAGTAATTTATTCATTTTATTGTAGTTGTTTCAATACAGTCAAGACATACAGTTGCAGTAATATATGACCTTGAACTCATGAACTATTAGCTTGGAGTGTCTTCTTCTGTGATGTTTGATCAATAAATTTATGGGGGAACATGTGGATTTATATTTGAAAATAATTTGTTTTCTTTTAAATTCATAAAAGAAGTAAAGCAACTAAGCGTTTCTCTGATTTTTGTCATTTTAGATAAAATGCACCTGTAACCTTACATTGTACAGTGTATAAGTGTGAGAGCATTTCCAAAACATAAGGGAGAAGTTTTATATTGCTCAAGTATTAGAAAATTTATGGCTTTAAACAGAAAGTCTCACATTTACATTAAGAACTTTGTGATATGTCTCAGACTGGTCGTCCTTCCAACCATATATGGAAGTCCACTATTACTCTAGTCTATAATAATATCTCTTGGGGAGATGCCTTACAATTGAAGCCTTGAAGTTTTTGTGCAATTTTTGTTATTCAGGTTTATGTGATCACTTATCCAACAACTTGTTTAAAGTTTTCAATCCATACACAAGAACTTTTAGTTACTTCAAAGCTATATATAACAGGGGTATCTGAGAAACCTCCTTTATATCAAGCAGTCCTTGCAATTAGCACTAATGTTTATGCTAGAAACTATCCTCCCAAAATACTTAGCTGGTTGAAGTCTCTACTTCTTAAATATCAGAGTTCCATGTGATGGTTCTACGTACTTAATTAGGAAAATAGACGAAACGATGGCCTGGGTAATGAAGAATGGTTTTTCAGGGACGATAGCATTGTAAGGTGCACCAAATTAACTTTA
This sequence comes from Glycine tomentella, assembly GCA_007407185.1. NCBI lineage: Eukaryota > Viridiplantae > Streptophyta > Magnoliopsida > Fabales > Fabaceae > Glycine > Glycine tomentella. The sequence continues at coordinate 1,386,131 of PYAF01003482.1, read as the reverse complement.
GATAATTCTTCTATGATGCTGAAAGCAGAAAGTCAAGAACTGAGTGCTCCACATATTATTGAAAAATCTAGCAACAAGTGGCAAAAGCTGTTTCATGACAAATGTGTTGTGTGTTACTTGTTTGGGTCAAGAATTGATATTGAAATACAATAGGGTCATGATTGGTAAATATCTCCAATAGACTTGGTCAACTTAATCACTAGTACAAGCTAATAGCCTGATGTATATGGACTTAAATTTGATAATGAAAGTATGAAACTATTGTGTATATTAGAATTCATTGAGATTTGGCAAAAGCAAAAAGTGTTTAAACAATGTCTTATGTTGCACTTCAATTCAGGCAACAGGTTTGAACTTCCAATGGAGTTATAACGAAATGTAAAATATTTTCTATAAAAGAAAGTGCCTTCTGTACAAATTTTCCTCAACTAATCTAATCTGCGTCTCCATTAGCATGATTTACAACTCATTCAAGCGAGAGGTGACGTTTAGGAACACATCCTCCTGACATGGAATTGTGAGACCACCAGTTGGATGATCATATCCAAATTCTTCTTCTGCTTGACTTAATAATTCTTGAAATGAAGATTGGTTCAAGTATGATACTGGAATCACAAACCTCCTCATCTTATCTCCAACATAGACTGCAAGAAAGCCTTTCGGTACATCAACCCCCTTGGAGGCTGCTTGGGTTGTAGAAAATGACACTCGTCTAATAATACCTGCTATGCGGAAACCCATTGTTTTTTAAATCTCCACACAACAAATAATGTACTGATGCCAAAGGACTTGTATAAGAAAGAAATATTTGAATTCTGATACTTGAGGAATGCAATGACTTGAGTTGTTTGACTATTGAAGAAATATTGTATATATAGTTGCGAATGGCCTCTGCAATCCAATACCACAATCAATGATTTTTGGCGGGGCTACGATGGGGTCAACCGAGAGACAAGGGATCACATGGTATTGTCTTAGAGATCTCTTTCAAGGATAAGGAATTTAATTGGAGTACAGGTGTACAGGTGAAACCTAATGCTTGTTCATTCATTATGCTATAGCTACTTGAATGATCGACATGCTATAGACATCCCACATGTTTCTTTATATAGATGAAAATGCTATTGATATCTATCATCCACCTACTAATATCAGACTGAGAGTACGCAACCTGTAAACCATGAGCAGACTCAATTGGAATTGGAGATAAGAAGAGAACTGATATTGGACACATGATCATGACACACTATGAACCACATTTTCTGTGTATGCCAAATTTTAAGCAACACCATGTGAACTTGCATACATAAAGTTTGCGGTCCCCTCTGTTGGAAGTATCGAGAGATGATGAAAATATTTGAGTAAAAACTCTTTTATTTAAATTGACAACAAATTCAATAACACACTACAAAAATTTTATTCTCTCAAAATACTCCCACTAACTTATAATCACTCTTTCTATTTTTCCTCACAAGACAAAACTCTACTCTCCTCTCTTTTAACTAAGTGCTACTGCACTTTCTTTCAATGTTTTTCCTCTCTACTTAGAACCCACCGTAACACTTCCTATATATAGCTACAAAAGGTTGAAAATTATTGTAATGTGAAAAAGCTTTGTCAATTTTGATGGCTTGTAGGCTGCCAATCTTTTCTTCTTTCAAACTTGTCTGCCAACAACCATTGAATGGTCAATTCTGTCATGCTTCTTCTAGATGGACGGTGGGAGAGTTTGAATTCTAACACCCTCCACCCCAAATAAGTGTCAACATCATCGTTTTAGATTCTCTTTTACATAGATATGCGTGTTTCATTTCAAATGGTGTAATCTGATGGCCTTTGCTCCAGAAGGTGGGACTTGTATTATCTATGATAACATGTTACGTTGATTATGGGAGAATCATCTGAAACATTACCATATGCCCTTGTCTCTCAGTTGGTCCCATGACTCCTATCTCATAGCCCTCCTTTACCAATAATTCAAGTAGCCTTCTCATATCCTTTAATCTATATATATTCATGGTTGCAAGCATTTTAGCACCAACACAAATCATTCACATCCTGAAGAATTCGAATTTCACAAGCCTGAACTTCCAAGTCTTTTTTAGGCAATTTTCTTCTCAAGTCTCAGCAATACAATACAACAATGGGCTTTCGTCTACCTGGTATCAGAAGGGCATCATTTGCTGCAAACCAAGCATCTTCAAAAGCTGTGGAGGTGCCAAAGGGCTATCTTGCAGTCTATGTTGGAGAGAGAATGAAGCGGTTTGTGATCCCCATATCATACTTGACACAATCTTCATTCCAAGACTTGTTGAGTCGAGCTGAGGAAGAGTTTGGGTATGATCATCCCATGGGTGGTCTTACAATTCCTTGCAGTGAAGATGTCTTCCAAAACATAACTTCCCACTTGAATGGACTATAAATCTCGTAGTGTAGAAGACTGACATAGATTTGTAGAGACATTTTGTACACTAGGCATCTTCTCAATTTGTAAAAGAAAAGACCATTAGAATGACAAATTTATTTCTTTTATTTTTGTTTAATGACAAGGAATTCAACTACTCAAGCAGTTCCTCTGTTTTTTCTTTTTATTAGTTACATTGCCAATGTTCACTTCCTGAGTAGGGGCATGGTTGTCCTGATAAGTTTCAAAGCATGGATACAACATGTGATTCCTAGCAAGGGAAGATCAAAAGCATTTTTACTAGGACCAAGGAGAAAGATTAATTTATTTGGGGAAAGTTAAGATGTTTTTATTAATAAATATCACAACATTCATATGAAAATTAAATTTTGGAGTTCTGAAACATCTTTAGTGATAGATCTCAATTAGACCACTTTTTGGTGGACCCAATAGTGCCACGTAGGGTTAAAAATCTCTTAAGATTTCTCTCATTTTTTCTTTAATGGTAGATCTCATTTGAGATATTAAGAAGAGAGGAAAAAAATTTATTCTTTTTTGAACAATTATAGATCTTGAGGTTCTTCTATAAAAACTCATTCTCTATAGTGGAGATCTCTTCACCTCCTTTATTGGGAGTTCAAGTGAAGATCAAATCTTGAACTCAAGATCTAGTACTAAAGATGCTGTGGCCGTGATCACACGAGGTACCTTCCCTGATATTTATGGTGTGCAATAACAATGGACCTGACATCAAGGTTTGATTTTTCCCTTGAAAAACACCCGCTTACTTCTACAGCAAAAGCTATCTCTCTTACCATTGACATATGGTTTATTGATCTGAACCAATGCCTTTTCTATTACTGCTTTTTGTTATATGAATGAAATTATGACCATATAATACTAGAAGTGCAGGCTTACATAGTATTTGGTTGGGAGTAAATGAAGGGAAAGGAAACTGGAGAGGAAAGGAAAATGGAGAGGAGTAAAATCCTTTCTCATCTAATTTTTGTTGCACTCCAGTATTGGATATTTTGAGGACAAAGGGAGATTTTAAAACATTTTTAGTGTATTGATTAAAATATCTCTGGTTTATATAAATAACATGATTTTCTGTAAAAAAAAACAACAACAACATGATTTAGTTGATTTAATATAGAAAACACTATGTACAGTATGATTTAATTTTTCATTCAATTATTTTTCTTAAGTAAAATTTAATTTTCTGGATCACAAAATTTAAAACAAAGTGAAATGTATAAATAATATTTAGATTAAGTTATTAACATATATTTTTTAAATAAATTTAAAATTGTATTAAATGCATTTAAATTTTGTTGCTTAAAACATTTATATATATATATATATATATATATATCAATTACATGTATTACATTAATATATATTTATTTTTGTCTTATTTTTTAAAATATATTTATAAACTAATTTTAGTAAATAGTAATTTTTTGAGATAGTAAATAATAATAAAAAATAAAAAATTAAACTTTTCATATTTTATATAAAGCCTTTCAATTCAACTGTTGGATTGGTTATTTCATATTATAAAAAAATTATCAAATGATAAGTAAGTACAAAAGTTTTACACTTGGTATATTAAAATTTCATGCAAATAAAAAACTAATTGATAATTCATCGCAGTATTGTATTTGACATATTATTTAAAATAATATCCATTACTAGATTATGCATAATATATAATTGTTCTACCTCAATTTTTTTATACATGATTAGAAAAGTTAAAATCAACTTATTCAATTAGTTGGATTAATTAATTTTGTAAGTGTAAAAGTTTGACACCTAGTGTCAGTGATCCTATCCCATATATATAATGTTGATTTATACCATAATAGTAAATTTTAATGTATCAGATTGAGACCTATAAAAAGAAAAGTATCAGATTTAGATAAAATTGATAACTCCATTTTACAATTTTAGGTGGATAAATTTTAAGGTTACATTGGGTAGTAGTCTACTACTGATAATGCTCGAGTTCTCCTGTGCCCTACTAACACAGTAACACTATGATACATATTTCAGTGTCAACTGCTACATAATTCATCTCGTCTAGTAGAGATGCTAGCGGGCTATTAGCAGCTAGTATAACTTAGCATTAAACCGCTTTAGAAATATGAAAAAAAAAACGTGACATGTCTAAAGCGTGTGTCTGCAGAAGTATGGAATAGCAATCAATGCACAAATATTAGTTTTTACTTGATCATATGTCATTTGATTGCAAGTAGTTGCTTTATTGGCTATTCATTTGAGGAAGTGAATTTTGCACTCATGTACAACTTAATCCTAGGACCATGGAGAAAGATTTCATATTTGGGACGAAGTTAATCCCTATTAAAAGATGAAAACCTGATACGTATAAACTGAAATTAGATAATTGTAATGTTGTAGATATTATAATTCATTGAGATTTGGAAAATGCAAAAAGTGTTTTTCGAAATGTCTAGTCTTTAACATTCTCATTTGAGTCCAAATTTCCAACTTCAATTGGATTATACAAGGAAAAAAACATGGAAAATATTCACAATAAAAAAAAAGTTCTTTCTGTACAAATTTGCCTCAACTAATCTATCTGAGTCTCCATTATAGCACGATTTACAGCTCATTCAAGCGAGAAGTAAGGTTTAGAAACTCATCCTCCTTGCATGGTATTGTGAGACCACCCATTGGGTGATCAAATCCAAACTCTTCTTCAGCTTGATTTAGTAATTGTTGAAATGAAGGTTGGTTCAAGTATGATACTGGAATCACGAACCGCCTCATCTTATCTCCAACATACACCACAAGATAGCCTTTCGGTACTTCAACTCCCTTGAGATTTGCTTTGGAAGCAGAAAATGATGCCTGTCTAATAATACCTGGTATGAGGAAACCCATTGTTTTTTGTTTCTCCACAAACAAATAATATACTGAGTGTTGTCAAAGGACTTGTATGAGAAATAAATATTTGAATTATGATGCTTCAGGATGCAAATGACTTGTGTTGCTTGAGGACGCAAGAAAGAGTATATATATAGTCCCAAGTTGACCGTCTGCAACTGCAATCCAATTCCACCATGAATGATTTTTGACAGGCCTATGATAGGATCTACTTAGGGACAGGGGATAACATGCTATTGTCTTCGATTTCACTTTCAAGGATTAGGAAGATAATTGGAATGCATACCATACTCCAAGTGACCACGTCCCTACCTTCTGAGATAATGGCTAATAGATTTACCCACTTGAAATAATATACCAGCAAAGGTGAAACCTAATTCTTGTTCATTTATTGTGCTCTAGATACATCATTGATAGACATGTAAACAAACTTTAGACATCTCATGTGTTTCTTTAAATAAGGTGACAATGCTATTGATATATCTCTTCAACGTACCAACTAAATTAAATATCACGGTGACATAGGAAACCTGCAAATGTTGAGGCTTGAGCATAGTTGGTTGATAGCTCTGAAACAGTGGAGATATAAAGGGAACCAACATTGAACGCATGATCATGAGGCACTGTTAGCCACATTTTCTATGTATGACAAATTTTAAGCAACAGGGCATGAAATTTGCATAAATGAAGTTTCCGGCCCCCACCACCCTCAATAAGTATAACATACTAACATGATCCAATTAGACTTTCTTTTTCATAGATACAGAAGGTTAAACTTACATTATCTACTATAACTTATACGTTGATTCTTAGGATAAATCCTCCAAGACAACATCATATGCCTTGTCTCTCATTTGGTCCCATTACTCCAATCTCATATCCCTCCATCACCAATAATTCAGGTAGCTAGTGGTTTCTTACATATCCTTTTATCTATATATATTCATGGCTGAAAGCTTAGGACCAACACAAATCATTCACATCCTACAGCATTCAAAATTCAAAAGCTTGCTTTCAAGACTTTTCTCAAACCATTCTCTTCTAAATTCTCTTAACACAATCAATTGAACAATGGGTTTTCGTTTACCTGGTATCAGAAAGGCATTATTTGCAGCCAATCAAGCATCTTCAAAAGCAGTAGATGCTCCAAAGGGCTACCTTGCCGTCTATGTTGGAGAGAAAATGGAGCGGTTTGTGATCCCCGTGTTATACTTGAACCAACCTTCATTTCAAGACTTGTTGAGTCATGCTGAGGAAGAGTTTGGATATGAGCATCCCATGGGTGGCCTTTCAATTCCTTGCAGCGAAGATGTCTTCCAACGTATAACTTCTTGCTTGAATGGACAATAAACCTCACACTTTAGGAGACTGACAGATTAGTAGTGACATTTTTGTACAATAGTCATCTTCTAAACTTGTAAAGATCCCCCTTTCTCAAGAAATATGGAAAAGAAATACCATCAGATTGACAAAATTACAGTATGTCGTTTTTAATGTGCAATGAGAATGACTTCAACTGCTCAAGCATCCTGTTGAATAGTTACAATGTTCCCTTCTCCCTGTATGAGAAAGGTTGATTGGTGTAAAAAATTGAGGCTTTGTTCTGATAAATTTAAAAGCAACAACAGAACACGTGATTCCTAACCTGGGTAGAGCAAAATTATTTTTCCTAGGACCAAGGAGAAAGAAAAATGTATCGGGGACAAAATTAAAATATATTTTATCAATAAATATACCCATAAAATTTAAATTTTAAAGTGAAAGACCAAAATCACCCATGAGGTACCTTCCTGCCAAGGCAGATGCAAAATAACAATGGACTTAACATTTAGTTTACTTTTTCCCTTGAGTAACACCGGCCTACTCCTATAGAAAAAGATTTATCTTATAACTTTGTGTATGGTATGATATGGCCTCTTTAACCCTCTATGGCTATATATATATATATATATATATATATATATATATATATATATATATATATATATATATATATAAAGAACCAATGCTTCTCTATAGATTTTGTCTTTTGGATAAAATGAAACAATGAATTACAATGCAAGAGCATAGATTATGACTGACTAATAGGTCTAGTTCTAGTTCTGTAACAATCTTAAATTATCATACCAAAAGATTTATACAGCTGGTCATGGAAGATAGAGATCCAAATTCTCAATTTAAATTTAATACACAGAAATAAATGGGAAAGGGAGAAATAATAGGCCATGGAGAACCAAAATTTTCAATAATAGTAATAATCCATGTGCTGGTGCTTCTAGTTTAGTAAAACAAAATTTGTTGGCCCTTGGAAAGTGATAATAATTTTGCAGTGACACTAATGATAAAAAAGGAGGAGTACTAAATTAACTTTAGGTAGTTAGGATGTGGTGCTCAAAGTCGGAGCTGAATGATCAACGAACTATATAAAATTATAGCAACAATTGGCTAAAGCTGTTTCAGGACAAATGTGTTGTGGGTTTCTTGTTTGGCTCAAGAAGGTATATTTAAATTATGATAGTACATCAATAACAACAATTATAAAAGATTTGTCAATATCTCGGCTAGAATTATTGCACTTAATCTCTAATATATGGTGATAGGTAACAATTAAGTAAATATAAGAATTGGTACCATAAATTAGAGACGGTAGATAAAGTTGACATTATAAATTAGAGATCAATTGGTACCATAATTGGTACTTTAAATTAGAGACCAGTTGGTACTATAAATTAGATACCAGTTGGTACCATAATTGTTACCATAAATTAGAGATCAGTTGGTACTATAAATTAGAGACCAATTGGTATCATAAATTAGAGACCAGTTGGAACCATAATTGGTACCAACTGGTTTCTAATTTAGAGTACCAATTATGATATCAACTGATTTCTAATTTAGAGTACCAACTTTATCTACAGTATTTAATTTCTGCTTTCTGCATTCTTGATAAGCTGAAAGAAACAATTGGTCTCTTAAATTATAGTATTGTAGTTAACAACATCAGGTGAAATTCTCTTGTCACACATTTCAGAAAATAATTAACAAGCATCATGGACAAGTTTGGTACCAGTTAGTATCATAAATTAGAGACCAGTTGGTACCATAATTGGTACCATAAACTAGAGATCAGTTGATACCATAAATTAGAGATCAATTGATACCAAAAATTAGAGACTAGTTGTACCATAAATTAGAGATCAATTGGTACCATAATTGATACAATAGTTGGTACCATAAATTAGAGATCAGTTGGTACCACAAATTAGAGACTAATTGATACTATAATTAGTATCATAAATTAGAGACCAATTTGTATCATATATTATAAACCAGTTGGAACCATAATTGGTACCAACTGGTCTCTAATTTAGAGTACCAATTATGGTATCAACTGGTTTCTAATTTAGAGTACCAATTTTATCTACTGTCTTTAATTTATGTCTTTTGCATTATTGGTAAGTTGAAAGAAGGAGTTAGTCTCGTAAATTATAGTATTGTAGTTACCAATATCAGGTGAAATTCTCCTGTCACACATTTCAGAAAATAATTGATAAGTATCATGGACAAGTTTGGTACCAGTTAGTACCATAAATTAGAGACCAGTTGGTACTATAATTTTGGTAGCATAAATTAGAGATCAGTTGGTATCATATATTAGAGACCAGTTGGTACCATAATTATGGTATCATAAATTAGAGATCAATTGGTACCATAAATTAGAATTTAGTTGGTATCATAATTGGTACCATAAATTAGAAACCAGTTGGTTCAATAAATTAGAGACTAATTGGTACCATAATTTAGAGTACCAATTATGTTACAAGTTGATTTCTAATTTAGAGTACCAATTTTATCTACCATCTTTAATTTATGGCTTCTACATTCTTGGTATGATATCATAAATTAGAGATTAGTTGATATCATAATTTTGGTACCATAAATTAGATATCAGTTGCTACCATAATTGGTACCATAAATTAGAAATTAGTTGGTTCCATAAATTAGAGACCAATTAGTACTATAATTGGTACCATAATTTAGAGTACCAATTATGGTACCAATTGGTTTCTAATTTAGAGTACCAATTTTATCTACCGTCTTTAATTTATGGCTTCTGCATTCTTGGTAAGCTGAAAGAAGCAGTTGATCTCTTAAATTATAGTATTGTAGTTATCAACATTAGGTGAAATTTACTTGCCACACATTTCAAAAAATAATTAGCAAACATCATGGACAAGTTTGGTACTAGTTGATACCATAAATTAGAGATAACTTTGTAACATAATTGGTACTATAATTATGGTAACATAAATTAGAGATCAGTTGGTACCATAAATTAGAGATTAATTAGTACCATAATTGGAGCTCTAAATTATGATGGTATCAATTATGGTACTGATCTCTAATTTATGGTACCAATTGATCTCTAATTTATGCTACTAACTTATCTCTAATTTATGATACCATAATTATGATACCAACTGGTCTCTAATTTATGATACCAACTTGTACCAAATTTGTTCATGATGTTTGTCAATCATTTTCTGAAATGTGTGGCAGGGAAATTTCACCTGATGTTGATGACTACAATAATTTAAAAGACCAACGGCTTCTTTTAGCTTATTAAGAATGCAAAAGTCAAAAATTAAAGACGATAGATAAAGTTGGTACTCTAAATTAGAAACCATTTAGTATCATAATTGGTACTATAAATTATGGTACCAACTGGTCTCCGATTTATGGTACCAACTGGTTTCTAATTTATGGTATCAATTATGGTACAAATTGGTATCTAATTTAAAGAATCAACTTTATTTATCGTCTCTAATTTATAGCTTCCGCATTCTTGATAAGCTAAAAGAAGCAGTTGGTCTCATAAATTAGAGTAATGTAGTTACCACATTAAGTGAAATTCTCCTGTCATACATTTCAGAAAATAATTGACAAACATCATGTACAAGTTTGATATCAGTTGGTACCATAAATTGGAGATCAGTTGATACTTTAATTAGTATCATAATTTATGGTACCATAATTAGTACCATAATTTAGAGATCAGTTGGTACTACAAATTAAAGACCAGTTGGTATCATAAATTAGAGACCAATTGGTACCATAATTGATAACATAAATTAGAGAACCAGTTGGTACCATATATTAAAGATCATTTTGTACCATAATTAGCACCAACTGGTCTCTAATTTAGAGTACCAACTGGTTTCTAATTTAGAGTACCAATTTTATTTACCATCTTTAATTTATTTTTTCTGCATTGAAATAAGCAGTTGGTCTCTTAAATTATTGTATTGTAGTTACCAACATCAGGTGAAATTTCACTACCACACATTTTAGAAAATAATTGACAAGTATGATGGACAAGTTTGGTACCAGTTGGTACCATAAATTAGAGACCAGTTGATGCTATAATTGATTTCATCTTATCTCCAACATAGACTGCCAAATAGCCTTTTGAGACTTCAAGTCCATTGCGAGTTGCTTTGGCAGCAGAAAATGATGCCTGTCTCGTATAAGACCTGGTATGCGGAAACCCATTGTTTTTTGTCAAAGGACTTGCATGAGAAAGAAATATTTGAATTCAGATGCTTAAGGATGCAAATGACTTGTGTTGCTTGAGGATGCAAGAAATAGTGTATATATAGTTTGCTAATGGACACTCTGCAACAGCAATCTAATTCCACCATGAATGATTTATGACAGGGTGATGATGGGGTCTACGGAGGGACATATATCACATGGTATTGTCTTAGAGAACTCTTTCAAAGATAAATGGAAGTGCATGCCATGCCCCACATCCCTACCGTCTGTGACAGTGGCCAAAAGATTTACCCACTTGAAATTAAGTACATCATTTATTGTGCTCTAGTTACATAAACGATAGACATGTAGACATACTTAATACTTTAGACATCTCACATGTTTCTTTAAATAAGACGACAATGCTGTTGATGTATATTTTCCATCTGGAAACTAATATTAGGGTGACAAAAGCAACCTGTAAATGTTGAGGCTTGAGCAGAACTAGTTGATAGCTCTGAAACTGTGATAAGAAGAGAACCAAGTCAACCAACATTGAACGCATGATTGCAAGGCTCTATGAACCACATTTTTTATGTATGCCCGATTCTAAGCAACATAGCATGAAATTTGTATAAATGAAGTTTCTGGTCCCCCACCACTCTCAATAAGTATATCATACTAACATGATCCAATATAGATACAGAAGCTGGGACTTGCATAATCTATTATAACATGTAACGTTGATTCTTAAGATAAGTCCTCCAAGGCAACACCATATACCTTGTCTCTCATTTGGCCCCATGACCCCCATGTCACATCCCTCCTTCAATAATTCATCTAGCTAGTGTTTCTTACATATCCTCTTATATATAAATATATATATATATATATATATATATATATATATTTATATTTATGGCTGCAAGCATTTAGAGCCAACAAAAATCATTCACATCCTAAAGCATTCAAAATTCAAAATCTTGTTCTCAAGACTTTTCTCGAACAATTCTCTTCTAAAGTCTCTTAACACAATCAATATAGATATAGGTTTCCGTTTACCTGGTATCAGAAAGGCACTATTTGCAGCCAATCAAGCATCTTCAAAAGCGGTGGATGCACCAAAGGGATACCTTGTAGTCTATGTTGGAGAAAAAATGAAGCGGTTTGTGATCCCGGTGTCATACTTGAACCAACCTTCATTCCAGGACTTGTTGAGTCAAGCCGAGGAAGAGTTTGGATATGAGCATCCAATGGGTGGCCTCACGATTCCTTGCAGCGAAGATGTCTTTCAACATATAACTTCTTGCTTGAATGGACAATAAATCTCACACATTAGGAGGTTGACAGAGATTAATAGTGACATTTTTGTACAATAGGCATCTTTTAAACTTGTAAAGATCTCCATTTCTCAATAAATATGGAAATGAAAGACCATCAGATTGACAAAATCACAGTATATAATTTTCTTTTGCGCAATGAGAATGAATTCAATTCTTAAGATTTCCTCTGTGTTTTCTGTTTATTAGTTACAACTTTTCCTTCTCCCTGTATGAGCAAATTTGATTGCTGTAAAAAAACTAGACTATGTTCTGATAAATTTAAAAGCAGGGACAGGACACATGATTCAATAGAAGGGTAGTGCAAAAGTATTTTCCTAGGACCAAAGAGAAAGATAAATATTTTTGGAACAAATTTAAAATATTTTTTATTAATAAATATACATAGGAAATTAAAATTTTGAGGTGTCAAGGCCAAAATCACACGAGGCACCTTGTCTGCGAATGCGAGGTGGTGGAAAATAACCATTGACGACAAGCTTTACATTTTCCTTTGAATAATACTGGCCTACTCTTATACCTATACTATTGACGTATGGTATGGCTTATTATCTATAATCCTATCTGTGGAAATCAAAGAACCAATGATTTTCTATAACTTTTGTGTTTGGATAAAATGAAACTAGGATCTTGCAATTGAAGAAGCATAGGTTTAAAGTCTTCAAGCCAGATAAAGGAAAAGTTTCCTTAATGCAAAATTAATAGGTTTAGGTATTTAACAATTATGACTGACTAATATTCATATCATAAATTATCTTCCCAAATTTTTTATAGTAATACAGATGGAATTGGAAGCCAGAGATCCAAATTCCCAATTTAAATTTAATAACAGAAATAAATTGGAAAGGGAGAAATAATAGACCAAGGATAATACAACTATTTACTATTCATTGAAACTGTGTGGATAATTCTTTGTTCTATTTCTTTGGTGAACTTTGGGGCAATACAATATTAGTAATAAACCACACTTTTTTGCCCAGGAAGCAACTAATAATCCATGTGCTGGTGCTGCTTGTTTAGGTTAACAGAAAAATTGATGACCCTTGGAAAATGATAAAGATTTTGAGGAGATAATAGAACAGGAGGGAGTACTAAATTAATTTAAGATAGTTACTATATGGTGCTTAAAGCAGGAGCTGAATGATCAACAAATTATCGAAAATAATAGCAATAACTGGCTAAAGCTGTTCCAGGACAAATGTCTTGTGAGTTCCTTGTTTGGCTTAAAGACTTATATTGAAAATACAAAAGTGCATCAATAACCACCATTATAAAGGTTTGTCAATATCTCGTATAGAATTTCTGCACTTATCTATGCTGATAGCTTGATATATATCAACTGGAATCTGATAATGAGATTAAAATTGCTTAGGATTCTGCAAAAGAAAAATGTTGTAAACAAATGTCTTGTGTTGTATTCTCATTCAGGGAACTCATTCCAACTTCCAATAGAACTATACAAGAAAATAGAAAATCTTTACAATAAAATAATATGCCTTCTGTACAAAATTTCCTCATCTATTAATCTATCTCAGACTCCATTAGCATGATTTACTACTCATTTAAGTTAGAGATGATGTTTATGAATTCATCCTCCTTGCATAGAATTGTGAGACCACTTGTTGGATGATCATATCCAAATTCTTCTTCTGCTTGACATAGTAATTCTTGAAATGAAGGTTGGTTCAAGTATGATACTGGAATCATGAACCGCCTCATCTTATCTCCAACATAGACAGCAAGATAGCCTTTTGGTACTTCAACCCTCTCGGAGGCTGCTTGGGTTGTAGAAAGCGATGCTCACTTGACAATAGCACGTATGCGGAAACCCATTGTTTTCTCTTGCTCCTCGCAACAAATAGTACAACGGACTTGAATATGAAAGAAATATTTGAATTCTGATACTTGAGGAATGCGATGAATTGTGTTCCCTGAAAACCCATGAAATAGTGTATATATAGTTGTTAATTGCCTCTGCAATCCAAGTCCACAATGATTTACTTTTTGGCGTGGCCATAATGGGGTCTACTGAGGGACCAAGGATCACATGGTATTGCTCAGAGATCTCTTTGATGGATTAGGAAGTTCAATGGGAGTGCATAGCCCACCTTCTTAGGTAATGGCAAACAAATTACGCACCTGAGAACCTAACGTTTGTTCATGCATTGTGTATAGCTAATCCAATGGTGGACATGCTTTAGGCATCTCACATGCTTCTTTAAATAAGATGATAGTGACTGTTAGCAACCAGTAAACCTTAAGCAGACCAGATTGATAGCTCTCTGCTTAAATAGTTTTTAGAGATAAGAAGAGAACCAATATTGAACACAAATGATGTTTCCGGTCCCCACCACTCCAATCAGTGTCAACATGACCCAATTAGACTTTCTTTTTCAAAGATACAGAAGTTGGGACTTGCATGACCTACTATAACAGTTACGTTGATTCTTAAGATAACTCCTCCAAGACAACACCATATGCCTTGTCTCTCATTTGGTCGCATTACTCCAATTTCATATCCCTCCTTCATCAATAAATCTTGTAGCCAGTGGTTTCTTACATATCCATTCTATATATATTCATGGCTAGAAGCATTTAGGACCAACACAAATCATTCACATCCAAAAGCATTCAAAGTTTTTCAATACTCTTCTCAAACCATTCTCTTCTAAAATCTCTAACACAATCAATACAAATATGGGTTTTCGTTTACCTGGTATCAGAAAGGCACTATTTGCAGCCAATCAAGCATATTCAAAAGCGGTGGATGCACCAAAGGGATACCTTGCAGTCTATGTTGGAGAGAAAATGAAGCCGTTTGTGATTCCTGTGTCATACTTGAACCAACCTTCATTCCAAGACTTGTTGAGTCAAGCCAAGGAAGAGTTTGGATATGAGCATCCAATGGGTGGCCTCACAATTCCTTGCAGCCAAGATGTCTTCCAACGTATAACTTCTTGCTTGAATGGACAATAAACCTCAGTTTAGGAGGCTGAAATAGATTACTAGTGACATTTTTGTACAATAGGCATCTTCTAAACTTGTAAAGATCTCCCTTTCTAAAGAAGTATGGAAAAGAAAGACCATCAGATTGATAAAATCACAGTATATTATTTTTTGTGCACAATGAGAATAAGTTGAATTGCTCATGCATATCCTCTGTGTTTTCTGTTGTTTATTGATTATTAGTTACAATATTCCCTTTCCCTTTATGAGCAAGGTCGATATCTGTAAAAAAAAAAAAAACTATAGTATGTTTTGAAAAATTCAAAAGCAAGCACAGAACATATCGTTCCTAACAAGGGTAGAAGCAAAAGTATTTTTCCTAGGATCTAAGAGAAAGATGAATTTATTCGGGATAAAGTTAAAATATATTTTATTAATAAAAATACCTTTGAAATGAAGCACCTTCCCAGCTATGGAAGGTACAAAATAACAATGGACTAAGTAACACTGGCCAACTCCTGTAGCAAAAGCTTTGATGTATGTTATGGTATGACTTATTATATAGGCTAAAATATATTTGTAATCCCTAATAAATATCTTAATTTTGTGTTTGTTTTCTACTTTTTTTTCTCCATTTTTGCTCCTTAATAAAACAAAAAAATTGTTTTGATCCTAAACACTTTTTTTAGTTCTTGATAAATTAGTGATTTTAAATTTGTTCTCTGATAATTTTTTCATTGATTATTAGTCCCTTTGAAAATGACTAATAACAATTAATTTTTTTTATCAAGAGTAAATACAAAATTTATTAATTTATCATAGATAAAAAAATGTGCCAAAGATCAAAATTAAAAATTATTGTTTCAGTAGGGATTCAATACAAAGAAAAAGTTTATCGGGAAGCAAATACAAAATTCGAGTATTTATTTGCTGGGGATCAAAAAAATATTTTAACCTATTATATATAACCCTATATTTGAAGAAGTCAAAGAACCAATGTTTTTCTATAACGTTTGTGTTTTAGATATAAAACGAAACTATGATCTTACAGTGCAAGAAGCATAGGTTTAAAGTCTTCAAACCAAATAAAGAAAAAGTCGTCTTGAAGCAAAACACTAGGTCTGGGTATCTAACAATTATGACTGAGTATCATATATTAAAATCCCAAAATATTTATACAGCTGGATTTGGAAGCCAGAGATCCAAATTCTCAATGTAAATATAATAAAAAAAACAAATTAGAAAGGGAGAAATAATAAGCCATGGATAATATAACATCTGATTACTATTCAGAAAAAAAAACTGTTTACTATTTATTGAAACTGTGGATCTGAGTTCTTATTTTCTATTGCCATCGCTGTTGAATTTTGGGGCAATACAATAGTAGTAATAATCCATGCTTTTATGACCAAGAAACTTTTGGGAAACAATTCGAACTTCTAATTTCAAATTTCTAGGATATTGTTTTGATTTGAAAGGATATTATCCTATCTCTAGGATATTCTTTAAATTTAAAGATATTATATATCTACAAATTAGGAATTTGTTTCCTCCTTTAAGATTATGATGTTCGATTTATAAATAGAGATTCTTGAAATGAGAAGAATCATCCCATATGACCACTCTAGATGAGATAGGAGTCGTGAAGGGAGACTTTACAAGTTTTTCCAAAAATCTTGCAATGAATATGAATAAACTATTGAAGAAGCTCCTCTACATAATATATCTCCACACAAAAAAAATAATCATATCAGTGGTATCAAAGCTGATAGTTCCTGGTGACCAGAAGTGTCATCAATGGATTTTAGTAGTAATGTGATTTACTATAGGCCAATGCGATTACGCGTTAAGCTTTGGAAACGAGTTAGGGTAGTGCGGAGTGCACGCTTGTTGAGCCAACGCATAATTGACCGCGATTACGGTGCGGGGTTCCAAGGGGCAGCGCTCCTGGTTTTTTGTTTAAACTCCATGGGTTATGAATAAGA
>PYAF01003482.1:1336686-1359382 GCA_007407185.1 Glycine tomentella | reverse complement strand
AAATAACTTTTGATAAATGGAAATATAGCATTCAATACATCTCAATGGGGATTACATTAAATGCTTGGCCCTAGCTACAAAATAAAACTAGCCAACCCTAGTCATGGTTGACATGAAGCTTACAAAAGAATGGGGCCAGCTCAAGTACAAGGAAGAAGAAGATGAAGAAGAATCTCCACTTGGTCTTCAACTCCCAAGCCCTAGCCAAGCCTTCACAAGCCTTCAAGAATCTCTGTTGAGTGTTCTTCAGTGCCCAAAAAAAACGTCCATTCAATGTTGAAGCTGAGCTATATATAAGGGACATGTGAAACCCCAAAATTGCCCTCAGCAACATTTAAAATTACATCAGTCGCAGAGTCCCACGCTGGTAGCGCGGGGTACCGCGCTGGTGGCGCGGACAGGCAGAGGAAAATGGGCTATTTATGCTTCAATGGCGCTGGAAGCGCCAACACCACGCTGACAGCGTGGATTGGCAGAGACTTTGGCGCTGGCGGCGTGGATCCCGCGCTGGTGGCGCGAGATGGCAGAGAAAAACTCTCCTTTTTCAGCCTTTTGGCGCTGGTGGCGCCATACCCGCGCTGGTGGCGCGGCCTTCTTTCTCCTGCTTTTGCTGAGTTCCTGCCATAAATTGCACACTTAACTCAAATTAATGCTTCTCAAGAATTATCAATGATTGTGGCATTCATGAACAACAATTGATGCACTTTTTGATTAAATTCTTGGTTCTTTTGGCTTGAAAACACCATCTGCTAAGAGCCTATCACTACACAACACAAAAAGAAAACCCAGAAACAACTAATAATCCATGTGCTGGTGCTGCTTTTGTAAAATAAAAAAAATGATGACCATGGGAAAATTATAATGATTTTATGGTGATAATAGAACAGTAGGGAGTATAACTGAAGATTGTTACTATGTGTTGCTTAAAGCAGGAACTGAATGAGCCATGGATTATAAAATATTCTAGCAACAAGTGGCTAAATCTGTTTCAGGACAGTTATGTTATGGATTCATTGTCCGTGCTTAAGGACATATATTGAAATTACAATAGGGAAACAGTACCTACCATTATAAAGGTTTGTCAATATATTCTATTGAATTACTGCACTTAATCTCTAATATATGCTGATAGCCTGATGTATATCAACTGAAATTTGATACTAATTTAAAATTAGTTGGGATTTGGCAAAAGAAAAAGTGTTCAAACAATGTCTTGTGTTGTATTCTCATTCGTCAAACTTGTTTCAACTTCCATTGGAATTATACCCGAAAAGAAAATTGGAAAAATATTTACAATAAAAGAAAGTGCCTTCTGTACAAATTTGCCTCATCTAATCTATCATAGACTCCATTAGCATGATTAACAGCTCATTCAAGTTAGAATGATGTTTAGGAATTCCTCCTTCTTGCATAAAATTGTGCAGTGATACCACCTGTTGGATGATCGATCATATCCAAATTCTTCTTCTTCTTGACATAGTAATTCTTGAAATGAAGGTTGGTTCAAGTATGATTCTGGAATCATGAACCGCCTCATCTTATCCCCAACATAGACTGCAAGATAGCCTTTTTGTACTTCAAACCTCTTGGAGGCTGCTTGCGTTGTTGAAAGCGATGCTCGCTTGACAATAGCAGGTATGTGAAAACCCATTGTTTTCTCTTGATCCTAACAACAAATAGTACAACGGACTTGAATATGAAAGTAATATTTAAATTCTGATACTTGAGGAATGCAATGAATTTTGTTCCCTGAGAACCCATGAAATAGTGTGTGTATATATATATATATATATATATATATATATATATAGTTGCTAAGTCCCTCCGTAATCCAATTCCACAATGACTTACTTTTTGACGTGGCCATGATGGGGTCTACTGAGGGACAAAGGATCACATGGTGTTGTCTCAGAGATCTCTTTGAAGGATTAGGAAGTTCAATGGGAGTGTACACCCCATCTTTTAAGATAATGGCAAACAAATTATGCACCTGAGAACCTAACGTTTGTTCATGCATTGTGATATAGCTAATCCAATGGTGGGCAGGCTTTAGACATGTCACATGATTCTTTAAATAAGATTAATAGTTCTCTATATGTGTGTGTATATATATACTGACTAATATCATAGTGACAATTAGCCACCAGTAAACATTTAGCAGATCAGATTGAAATCTGAAATTTGCATACATTAAGTTTGCTGCTGGACCTTTCCTTTAATAATTGTCAACATGATCCAATTATATTTTCTTTTTCGTAGATATATGTTTCTTTTCAAGTGGGGAAATCTGCTGGCCTTCACTTCAGAAGCTGAGGGGCATAGATCTTAACATTTTACATTGATTCTTGAGAAAGTCCTCTAAGCTAGCCAACTCCATATGCCTGTCTCTTAGTTGGCCCCATTACTCCTATCTCATAGCCCTCCTTCACAGATAATTCACGTAGCCAATGGTTTCTTACATATCCTGTTATTTATATATATTCATGGCTACAAGCATTTAGGACCAACAAAAATCATTCATATCCTAAAACATTCAAAATTCGAAAACCTCCACTTCCAAGTCTTTTTAGACAGTTACCTTCTCAAGTCCCAACACATACTATACAACAACGGGTTTTCATTTATTAGGTATCCGAAGGGCACTGCTGCAAACCAAGCATCTTCAAAAGCATTAGACACACCAAAGGGCTATCTTGCTGTCTTTGTTGGAGAGAAAATGAAGCCCTTTGTGATTCCCCTGTATCATACTTGAACCTACCTTCTTTCCAAGAGTTGTTGGGTCAAGCTAAGGAAGAGTTTGGATATGATCATCCCATGGGCTGTCTTACAATTCCTTGCAGTTGTTGGAGATCAAAGCTCTTCATACTCACTCACTCACACTCGGGTTGTAGAGGAAGAAGAATTACAGAAAAACTAAAGCCTGTGCATATTATTTGATTTTAACATGCAATCATATAGATAGAGAAGCACCATAGATGCATGCCTCTTATGATACAGTTGAATGACATATTTCAACTCAGATAATAAAGAAGCACCATAGATACATGCCTCTTATGATACAGTTGAGTGACATATTTCAACTCAAATAATAAAGTTCAGTAAGTGATCATCATGTCCCCTTTTCTTTTTAATTTTTAAAATATATTATCCTTTTTATCAACTTGCTTAATTTTATGGTGGTGGAAAAAGGAATGACAATATTACAATTTGCATGCATCTATTGATATAAAGTAAGCTATTTTAACTTAATTAGTGATCTCACATTCAAATCCTAAAAATGCAACTGTGTTAAAACTCAATAAAAAGAATTTTGTTAGTACTTTTTAATAATCATGTCCGAAATAGGATTAATTAAACCCCAAAAAGAAAAGGAATAACAATGAATCTCTTTTTTTTTTTTTTTGGTACAGGGAATAACAATGAATCTTGCATGTCAACAAAAAAGAAAGATCGCATGTTTATCATAAAAAAATCATATTTTTCTGTACGTAAATGACTCTTATATTTGCAATTAACCATCAGCCACATCGCGCATCCATGAGGATGTCCAAGATATTGTGGTCAACATTTTTCTTTCTTTATTTTAATCTTTGCACTTCAGTCAGTTAGTTTGCTATGCAATGAGAAAATCTATACAGCAACTGTAGTTTGGCCTTCAGCTGTGCAGCATTATTGGCACTGAAATAGTGAAATGTACAGACCACTTGGTAATTTTAATACATGGCTTATGGCTAAATCTTTCAGTGAAGAAATACGAGAATTTACAGGTATCTAAACTAAGTACCAAACGTCAAATAAATATGAAATTTCGTTAGCTATAGATGTTATCCATTGAAATTGATGGGAACAGAAAGTAAACTGAATAAATATTGATATATACCAATCATGATTATGCCAAGTTCTAATTGCAGAGAAAAGTGAACATTGTAATCAAGAAACAGAGTATTTAGCAATTGAATTCGTTGTCATTACTCAAAAATGGGATAATCTTTACAAGCTTTGAAGATGCCTATTGTATAAAATGTCTCCACTAATCTACCTAAGTCTCCTACAGTGAGATTTATTATCCACTCAAGTGAGAAGTTATATATTAGAAGACATCTTCACTGCAAGGAATTGTGAGGCCACCCATTGGATGATCATATCCAAACTCTTCATCAGCTTGACTCAACAACGCTTGGAATTAAGGTTGGTTCATGTATGATAGGGGGATCATGAACCGCTTCTGTTCCTCTCCAACATAAACTGCAAGATATCTCTTTGGGACTTGTACAGATTTTGAAGCTGTTTGACTAGCTGTGAATGATGCCCGTCGAATGGCAGGTAAACGGAAGCCCATTTTTGTGCTTGTTTGAAGGAAGAAGAAAATCTCAAATTTACAAATAATGAAGCTAGTTAAAAGTTGATGCTTGAGGATGCCAATGACTTGTGTTGTTTCTGAAGGCAAAGAATAGTGTATATATAGTCTTAAAGATTCCCTAGAAATTAAATTCACAGAAAATAATGTTAAAGGATAGAGGGCATACACATGAGATATCACGTGGTGTTGCCTTTATTGCCACTATCAAGGATCAAGTTGTGTAGACGTGTTTAACCCCACCTTAACAAAACAATGGCACACTAACCAAATGAGACGTGCCTAAGTGAAACCAAACGTGTTCATGCATTAATTGGTATTCATAATTTTGTAAACATGCTTTGGACATGTTTTCTTCAGGTTTACAACGCAGCCTAATGTTGAACTACAGCTGGAAAGTAATTTCTGGCTGATGAATTTTGTAAGGGCTATGGATAGCGAGAGATCATAGACCATTATATTCTTGAGGTCTAAGATCATATGTCTGTTCTATTTCAAGTGTATTCGCTCCAGAAGGTGGGCCCCGTATTATCTACTATAACATGTTGCATTCATATTCCTTGAGAAAGTCCTCCAAGGCAACACCACATGCCCTTGTCTACCTGTTGGTCCCATGACTCTTATCTCATAGCCCTCCTCCTTCAATCATTCAACAGACAATAATATTGATTTCTTACAAACTCTTTCATCTGTATATATATATATATATATATATATATATATATATATATATATATATATATGGCTGCAAGCGTTTAGGACACCAAAATTCATTCACATCCCAAAGCATTTGAAGTTCAACAACTTGCATCTTTTTAAGAGTCTATTTTCACAACATTGTCTTCCCAAGTCTCAAGCACATAAAACAATGGGTTTTCTTTTACCTGGTATCAGAAAGGCATCATTTGCTGCAGACCAAGCATCTTCAAAAGGTGTAGCCGTGCCAAAGGGATACCTTGCAGTTTATGTTGGAGATAAAATGAAGCGGTTTGTGATCCCCCTATCATATTTGAACCAACCTTCATTCCAAGAGTTGTTGAGTAAAGCTGAGGAAGAATTCGGGTATGACCATCCAATGGGTGGTCTCACAATTCCTTGCAGAGAAGATGTGTTCTTAGATACAACTTCTCGCTTGAATAGGTGCTAATTCGATGTACATGAGACTGATGTAGACGTATAGACACAATTTTTGTAACATAGTTGCTTACCGGCCTAGAAAATATTATCTCTCTTTTTGTTATCTTGGGAAAATGTTCATATCAATGAGTGTATATAAATGATAAAATTGAAAATTCTTTTCTTGATCCTCCTGGAAATGGAAAAAGAAAACAACAATTATTTTCACTTATAAAATCATTTTTCTCCCCCATGTCCTTGAAAAAGGGAAGGTGCATGACCAAAAATATTATGATAGCATAACGTAATTATTAAGTAAGAAATTTGCTAAGAATGTGTTAATTTGAATAAAAAACTCAATGCATCCAATTTAAATGAAACTATTAACTCTACATTTTATAAATAAATGAAGGCTAAAATATGTTTTTGGCCTATGATATATTTAAGCCTAAACCATATCACATTTCAAAACTATAAGATGAAGCTTTTCCAGTTGGTCATTGTTATTGTTATTCAAGGATAAAAGTAAACCTCAATATTAAATTCATTGTTATTTTGCATCTATGCCTTGGTAGGGAAGGTGCCTCATGTTTGACCTGCCCCTTGGCACCTCAAAAATTTAATTTCATATTTTTTTTAGTCACAATGTTATCCATGCAAGGGCCTAGGCCCCGTTTCGTCACCAATATAAGATATGATTTTGGTGCAAAATAACCTTCAACTTTATCAATGAATAATTTCTATAGAGTAACTTAGTTTGACTACTTTTAATGAGTCTCTCCTCTCAATCACTTTTTTTTTTTCATTTATAAGTATTAAGCCTAATGCATTGCTTAAGGGGTCCAATCCCAATTCTATTTAGACGAATGATATGTGTCCATATTTACATTCATTTATAAAATATATTTAACTTTGTCCCATATAAATTTATCTACCATTATTATTAGGCCAAGAATCATGTGTTCTTTTTCTGCTATTTGAAATTAATCAGAACAATCAAGTCTGTTTTTTTTCTTACAGCAAGCAACCTTGCTAGTGGTGAACAATGTAACAATATTAATACACAGAAAGAATAGAAGAGCCACTTGAGTGGTTGAATTCATTGTCATTGACTCATTGTCTACGGTACACAAAATGTTTATACTAATCTATGTTAGTCTCCTATATAGTTTAAGATTTCCTGTTCCCTCAACCTGTAAGTTATATGTTGGAAGACCCAAAAGATACGTGACAATAATGATATATTTCAACTCAGGTCATAAAACTCGGCAAGAGATGTCACCTTTTCTTTTTAATTTTTTAAATATCATCATGTATTTTATCAACTTGCTTAATTAATTTTTTATTCTTTACTCTTTTATAATTGACTTTTAAATTATCTTCATATATATCACTAATTTTATTCTGTTATCTCTTATAAATAAAAAATATACAAAAATGGTGTAAAAATACGATTACTCTATACTATTAATAGCAGCTCTCCTTATAGAATGTAAAGTTTCAACTGAAGACAAAATAAAAAAAATCTATATATAATTTTTAAATTATTTATAAAAAAAAAAGTATAATTAAAAGTTTTATTTCCATTTCATGCATGGAGAATTATTTGATTTAAATTAACATATTTTCTAACTAATTTCGGATTCAATAATTACATTTTTTTATCATAATTTTTTTGTCATATAGTTATGTGCACCCTTAATTTCTCTTTTTTCTGCAAAAAGGGGGAGAAAATCGACTTTATAAAGAAAGTAATCCCTTTTTCTTCCCTCCTCAGGATCAAGAGAAAAAAAAATCACTTTATCTTTATAAAGATTTTAAACCGAACAACGTTCATTTATGTACAAAATTTCTCATTCAGATGAACACTTTTTTTTTTTTACAGAGACCCGAGATTTGGAGAGAGAATATTTTCAAGGTAAGAAACCATGATTCAAAAATGTGTCAAGTTGAGTCTACGCCTATATGTCAGTTACATCTTCATGGGATTAGCACCTATTCAAGCGAGAAGTCATATCTAGGAGCACATCTTCTCTGCAAGGAATTGTGAGACCACCCATTGGATGGTCATACCCAAATTCTTCCTCAGCTTTACTCAACAAATCTTGAAATGAAGGTTGGTTCAAGTATGATACAGGGACCACGAACCGCTTCATTTTCTCTCCAGCATAGACTGCAAGGTAGCCCTTTGGAACATCCATGGCTTTTGAAGATGCCTGCATTGCAGCAAGGGAAGCCTTTCTGATACCGGGTAAACGAAAACCCATTGTTATATGTGTTGATACTTGAGAAGAGACCTTTAATAAGATGCTAGTTTTTGAAATTCAAATGCTTTAGGATGTGAATATTTTTTGTTGTCCTAAATGCTTGCATCCATGAATACATATATAGATGAAAAATAGTAAGATATCTTACTATTGAATGATTGAGGGAGGAGGGCTATGAGATAAGAGTCATGGGACCAACAGGTAGACAAGGGCATATGGTGTGGTCTTGGAGGACTTTCTCTGGAATCAGTGTGACATGTCCAACCTTCCAAAGTGAGTCCACTTGAAATAAAGTAGCTAGACATATGATCTCAAACCTTACCTCAGGAATATAATGGTCTATGATCTTTCGCTATCCATTGGCTTATAATTCACCAGCCAGAATACCATCCAGATGTACTTCATTAGGCCACGTGAAGAAAACATGTCCAAAGCATGTTTACAAAAATATGGAATACCAATTAATGCATGAACAGACCTTAGGTTCTCACTTAGACACGTCTCATTTGGTTACATGCATGTGGAGGCTGTGTTGGTCATTGTTTGATAAGGTGGGGTTACACATTACTTTATGCTTGATAGAAGTACTGAAGACAACACCACGTGATATCTCACATGTAGACACTCCTTCCTTTAACAGTCACTTTCTCTGGGCATTGGTTTCTAGGGAATTTTAAAAGCTATATATACACTATCCTTTGCCTTCAACAGCAACACAAGCCATTTGCATCCTTAAGCATCAACATTTGGGTTCATTCTCTATAAATTTGAGATTGTTCTTCTTCCTTGAAACAAGCACAAATGGGTTTCCACTTACCTGCATTTCGACGGGCATCATTCAATGCTAACCAAGCAGCTTCAAAATCAGTAGAAGTTCCAAAGGGCTATGTTGCAGTCTATGTTGGAGAAAATATGAGGAGGTTCGTGATCCCAATATCATATTTGAACCAACCTTCATTCCAAGACTTATTGAATCAAGCTGAGGAAGAGTTTGGATATGATCATCCCATGGGTGGCCTCACAATTCCTTGCAGTGAAGATGTCTTCCAACACACAACTTCTCACTTAAATGGACAATAAACCCCACACTTTAGGAGACTAACATAGATTAGTAGAGACATTTTGTATTATAGGCATCTTCTCTAACGTGTAAGAAATGTTACAATATTTTTGAGTAATGACAACGAATTGAATTGCTAAGTATTTCTGTTTATCAATTATTATGTTCACTTATCCTTAATTGCAATTAAAACCATAGGCAGGATTAGAAGGTTGCTTGTTGAAAAAAAATAAAAAAAAATCTTGATTGTTCTCATAATTTCCACAGCATAACAGACCTGTGCTTCACAGTCAGGGAAGGCAGGGCAGAGCTAAATAGTATTTTGCTTCGGTCAAAGAGAAACATCAATTTTTTTGGGATGGGTTTGAAAGGTTATTTAGTTTTATACTCACACGTAAAATTAAAATTCATGGACCCAATCATACACAAGAAGTTGCCCCTGCCAACTGCCAAGGCATTATAATTGACATAATATATGAAGGATTGTTGTTCCCATTAATTTCAATGGATACCATTGTTAGCGGTTGCTTTGCTTTTAGAACTGTTATTTTGAAATTATCTATTTATTTTATTTTAAATAAGAAGTTAAAGTTTGTTTTTCATAGTTTTAGGAGGTTGTTTAGTTTGTTATGGATAGTGTCTTGATTAAAGGACAAAATCTTATTAGGAAATTATATTTTCAGTTGTTAGTTATTTTTTAGCCTATATATGTAGGTTTTGAATTCAATAAAAATATCATCTTCCATCACTCTCTGTTTTATTCATTCTCTGCAATAATTAAAAATCAACAATTGGTATCAAGAGCCCTTTTCTTACGGGACCTATGGATTCTGAAATAAGTTTTTCCCAAGCAGCTCTTCCAGTTTTCAATGGGGAAAACTATGATCTTTGGGCCGTCAAAATGGAGGCTTACCTAGAGGCTTTGGATCTTTGGGAAGCTGTAAAAGAGGATTATGAAGTCTTTCCACTACCGGACAATCCCACTATGGCCCAGATCAAGAATCATAAGGAGAAAAAAACCCAAAAAACAAAGGCAAAATCATGTCTTTTTGCTGGTATCTCTACAACGATCTTTATTAGGGTCATGACTCTCAAATTAGCAAAAACGATTTGGGACTATCTAAAGGCGGAATATGCTGGAGATGAAAGAATTAGAAGCATGCAGGTACTTAACTTAATGAGGGAATTTGAGCTTCAGAGGATGAAAGAGTCTGACACAATCAAGGAATACTCAGACAAATTGTTGGGTATTGCCAACAAGATAAAGCTACTGGGCGGTAATTTTGCAGATTTCAGAATTGTTGAGAAAATTCTGGTAACAGTGCCAGAGAGGTACGAAGCATCTATTGCTTCGTTGTAGAACACAAAAGATCTGTCTAAAATTACTTTTGCAGAAGTGCTATATGCTCTCCAAGTCCAAAAGCAGATAAGATTGATGAGGGAAGATCATGTTGTTGAAGGTGCTCTTCTAGCCAAGAGTCAACAAGCTAAAAACTATAAGAAGAATCATCCAGGCAACAGTCAGAGCAGTGTAACTGATTACAACAAAGGAAAGGGTGAAAAGAAAAGTTACCCACCTTGTCAGCATTGTGGCAAAATGAATCACCCTCCATTCAGATGTTGGCAGAGACCTGATGCTAAATGCATCAAGTGCAATCAAATGGGGCATGAAGCAATCATATGCAAGAGCAAAAATCAGCATCAAGAGGAAGAAGCTAAGGTCGTTGATCAAGAGGAGGAGGAGGATCAACTCTTTGTGGCCAGGTGTTTTGCAAGCAGCGAAGAAAGTGAAAGTTGGCTGATTGACAGTGGTTGCACAAATCATATGACCAATGACATGAAGCTTTTCAAAGATTTAAAGCCAACCAACATCACCAAAGTCAAAATAGGCAATAGTGATTATATTTCAGTCAAAGGAAAGGGGATTGTTGCAATAACAAGTAGCTCAGGTAAAAAGTTTATTCCTGATGTCCTTTTTGTACCCGAAATTCAACAAAATCTGTTGAGTGTTGACCAATTGATTGAAAGAGACTTCAAAGTTATTTTTGAAGACAATTTTTGCCTGATTAGAGATGCAGATAATCAGGATATCTTTAAAGTAAAAATGAAAGGGAAAAGTTTTGCTCTAAATCCGTTGGAGGAAGAGCAAACTATTTTTCCAATCAAAGAAAATATCACAGCAGTTTGGCACAAAAGGCTCGGGCATTATCACGACCAAGGGTTGCTGCAAATGAAGTCCAAGAGAATTGCAGCTGATTTTTCAGAACTTGATGATCACATACCAACATGCAAGGCTTGTCTATTCGGAAAGCAAAAAAAGAAGTCATTTCTGAGGACAGCAAAAAGAGTCACTCTTAAGCAGCAGTTAGTCCACACAGATATATCTGGACCTAAAAAAACTTCTTCATTAGCAGTGGCTGGAGCATTTTGGAAGTTCAAAAAATTAGTAGAAAATCAAAGTGGCAAGCAAATTCAGATTCTAAGATTTGATAATGGCAAGGAGTACACCTCAGAAAAATTCAACAAACTTCCTGTTAGCAAATTTGAGTTTTTTAAGGAAGAAGATTGATGTTTGCAGTATCTAAAGCAAAGAGGAATGTTAGCGGTTGCTTTTAGAACTGTTATTTTGAAATTATCTATTTATTTTATTTTAAATAAGAAGTTAAAGTTTATTTTTCATAGTTTTAGGAGGTTGTTTAGTTTGTTATGGATAGTGTCTTGATTAAAGGACAAAATCTTATTAGGAAATTATATTTTCAGTTGTTAGTTATTTTTTCAGCCTATATATGTAGGTTTTGAATTCAATAAAAATATCCTCTTCCATCACTCTCTGTTTTATTCATTCTCTACAATAATTAAAAACCAACAACCATCCATGGATAATGAAATTTCATATTCATTTGATATATTGTTTATCTTATCTTTAAAAGATTCAGCCATAATTCATACCTGAAAAAATTAAAAATCATTGATCATTGCAGTATTTATCAGATTTCGGGGCTAATGCTAAACAGCTGAAAGCCAACTACAGTTTGACTTTTTCTTGGTTAGAACTAGGCCTTTTATGCTAGCTTGGGTTCGTAGAAGGCATGCATGACATATAATATCTTATGAATATCAAATAATTATATTTCAATTTTATGAGAGACAGAGAGAGAGAGAGATTTCCTATGTTGGTTTGTTTAACTTGTTAACATCAGGGAAGGAACAAAAAATGAAGCAGTGAATGTTTGAATTAGGATTGATGCTTAATTTCTGTTTTCCTCCAGACAGCTAGCTAATATCTTCAAAATGGTTCAAGGTTTGAAGAATATTCAATTAACGAAGAACCAGTCACTAACATATTCCCTGTTGTACATGATTATAAAACCAAATACATGATTATGTGAAAAATGGCACTGCTGCTTGACTCACAGAAATCACAAACCGTTTATCATATGGAAATGGGGCCTCCCTCATATGACTACCATGCACTAAGTAGGGATGGTTCACAAATCATAAAGATCTTGGAGCCAGATAAAATCAAAGTGGTTCAGGTTCACAAAGAATTCTATTTTTCATACTTTAATTTTCCATCATAGACTTTTTCTCTTTATTTCTCCTTTACATCAATCATTTAATTTAGACTTATGTTTCTTTTCTTCCTATCTCTTTATAAAGTAGCAATTTTTCATTGAACTTAGTTGTAAAATAAAGAGTTAATAGTTTTATTTCAATTTGCTGGTACATTAAGGATTATTGTTTTACTCTAACAAAAATGGAGGGAGAGAATATCTTCAAGGTAAGAAACTATGTTACAAAAGATGGTAAAGTTTAGTCTACATCTACGTAAGTTTCATCTCATGGGATTAACAGCTATTCAAGCAAGAAGTGGTATCTAAGAACACATTTTCTCTGCAAGGAATTGTGAGACCACCCATTGGATGTTCATACCCGAATTCTTCCTCGGCTTGACTCAACAAATATTGAAATGAAGGTTGGTTCAAGTATGATACGGGGATCACGAACCACTTCATTTTCTCTCCAACATGGACTGCAAGGTAGCCCTTTGGCACATCCATGGCTTTTGAAGATCCTTGGATTGCAGCAGGGATGCCTTTCTGATACCAGTTAAACGAAAACCCATTGTTACGTCTAGATAATTGGGAAGAGTAAGTTGAAAATAGAGAGACTTGTAAATAAGATGCTAGTTTTTGAAATTCAAATGCGTTAGGATGTGAATTATTTTTGTTGTCCTAAATGCTTGCAACCATGAAAATATATAGATGAAACAAAAATTCTAGATATTGTTGGCTACTTGAATGATTGAGGGAGGAGGGCTATGATATAAGAGTCATGGGACCAGCAGGAAGATAAGGGCATATGGTGTTGCCTTGAAAGACTTTCTCAGGGATGAAAGTGACATGTTATAGTAGATCGTACGAGTCCCACCTTCCAAAGTGAATCCACTTGAAATAAAGTACATGTATGTTAGCAAACTTCAGATATAGTGGTCTATGATCTCTCTCTATCTGTTGCCTTATAATTCATCACCCAGAATTTACAATCCAACTGTACTTCAACTTAAGGCCATGTGAAGGAAACATGCCCAAAGCATGTTCCCAAAAAATGGAAAACAAATTAATGCAGTTGAACAGAAAATAGGTTCTCACTTAGGCATGTCTCATTTGGTTACATGCATGTGGAGGATGTGTTGGTCATTGTTTGATAAGTTGGGGTTGCACACTAATTTATGCTTGATAGAAGTACTGAAGACAACACCACGTGATATCTCATATGTACACCCACCTTCCTTTAACTGTCTTTCACTTGGAATTTGGTTTCTAGAGAATCTTAAAAGCTATATATACATATCCTTTGCCTTCACAAACAACCCAAGCCATTGGCACCCTCAAGCATCAACATATAGGTTCATTCTCCGTAAATTTGACATTGGTCTTTTTCCTTCAAACAAGCACAAAAAATGGGTTTCCATTTTCCTGCTATTCGACGGGCATCATTCACAGCTAGCCAAGCAGTTTCAAAATCAGTAGAAATACCAAAGGGCTATCTTGCAGTGTATATATATTGGAGAGAAACAGAAGCGGTTTGTGATTCCCATATCATACTTGAACCAATCTTCATTTCGAGAGTTATTGAGTCAAGCTGAGGAAGAGTTTGGATATGATCATCCCATGGGTGGCCTCACAATTCCTTTCAGTGAAGATGTCTTCCAACATATAATTTCTCACTTGAATGAACAATAAATCTCAAACTATAGGACACTGACATAGATTAGTTTAGACAAGTTGTACAATAGGCATCTTCTAACTTGTAACAATTGTTACCAATTTTTGAGTAATGACAGCAAATTCAGTTGCCAAGTTTTTCTGTTTATCAATTACAATGTTCAGTTGTTCACTTCTCCCTGCAATTAGAATGGTTGAGAGAGTATTAGAAGCTTGCTTGCTGGAAAATAAAATAAAATTAAAGACTTGATTGTTCTCATAAATTCCACAGCATAACAAATGACGTGCTTTGCAGTCGGAACAGGACAGAGCTAATAGTATCTTACAATGGCCAAAGAGAAGCATCAATTTATTTTGGACCGCTTTAAAATATTTTTTAAGTTTTATACACACACATGTAAATTTAAAATTCATGATCCCAATCATACATGAGATTTCGCCCCAGCCAAGGCAGTTATGATGGACTTAATATGAAGTTTAATTGTTCCAATTAATTTCAATTGATAACATCCCTTGCAAAAGAAACTTTGCATCATTTGACGTATTGTTTAGTTTTTCTACAATAAATATTTGTTTGCACAAGAGAAATGTACAAAATCAGAATCGTGAGAAGTGTTTCATTCAACTGCAGAATGCTTTTTGTTTCTGATGTAGAATATTTGCTCACAAAAGACATAACAACAAGTTCCTGCTACCTAACAGGTTAATAAACCTGCCAACTTATTTACAAAGCTTAAAACACACTCTAAAAGGAATGGGTAGTTGTACTCTAGTCTGAAAAATACATTAACTACTGCATCAGACAGAAAATAAAACTACACATCATGAAACAGTAGAGTACATCAGAAAATTCAGCAGTTGTAACAAGATTGTCGTATGAAGTCAACATAATGTCAATTTTATAAGACAGAAAGATCCCTTATTTTGGTGTTTGATTTGTTAAACAGATATTACAGGAGGATGAAAATGGAGCAATCAATATAATGGCATAATATACTTTCTATTTTCCTACAACAAAAAACACGGGCAGTATCTTCAAATGGTTCAATGTTAGAAGATTAATATTCAATTAATGAACCTGTCAGTGGCATATCGTCTGCTGTGGCCGCAAAACCGACTGACAAGCTCATGTGAAGATGCTGCTGCTGCTTGGCTCACAGAAATCAAGAATCCTTTATCATAAGGAAATGGGACCTCCCTCATATAAACCATTTAGTTGTGTGGCACTGGTACCCGCAAGTGGCTGTGTCTAATTATGCAGGTCTGAAATTATCTATTTCAGTAGTCACCTGTTTTTGTTTAATATATAATTAATTTATGGATTAAATTCACTTCATATATTTTTCAGTGACCACCATGTGCTAAGTAGGGATGGATCAGGATCACAAAGATCTCAGAGCCAGATGAAATCAAAAGCGGTTCAAAAACACTTATATTTTTCATACTTTACTTTTTAATGACACTTATTTTTATAATTGACTTTTTTTCTTCTATATCTCACTATTACAGCACTCATTAAGTCATTTTATACTTTAAGTCATCTTTCTGCTCTTCCTATATCTTTCTTAAATAGTTATTTTTATTGAATTTATTTATAAAATGTAGAGTTAACAGTATATATCCATTTGATACATTAAGAAATATTTGATTTAAATCAACATATTTTTAGCTAATTTCCTATATTCAATAATATGTTTTTATCCTTTTTTTTTTTTGCCAGAAGTTACAAACACCTTGCTCTTTTTCTGCGATATGGGGGAAAGAAGTAAGAACCAATTTCATAAATGGAAATAATCCTTGTTTCACTATTCCCTTTTCAGAATCAAGAAACTCAAGAAAATAATCTACTGGACTTTTAAAAATACTCTGGATGAGCATGCTATTCTGGCTCACGAATTAGTTAAAATATGACTTTGCTAGTTATTTTAGTATGCCGAAGAATATAGACATTTGAGCTCCTATTTTTGTTTTAAAAATAATATATGGACGAAATTCAATCTCATGTTTTAGTGACTGTTAAATTAATGAGCTGCAAAAAAAATTTAAATTACCATTTTACTGATCTACTTAAGGTTGGTTATTTCAGTATGTTTGCTTGTGTCAATGGTAATGTTCTGATTACTTGGTATGGGTTTAGTCTGATTTTGGGCAAAATTGCACTCCTAATGACAGTGGGTGCATGCCTTTTCCTGACAGCATGCATGGGTATGATGATGAGCTGTCATTTATCATTTATTTTCACTTAAATATCAATCAAAGTATGGAGAATAGTATGGTTATGCAGCAAAAACGAAAATTGCTCTGCTCTCCCATTTTATTTCTACTCTGTTTATGGTTTTTATGTTTTTATGGTTATGTTGCTATTACATGTTCTAACTGACCACCATGTACTTAGTAGGGATGGATCACAAAGATCTCGGAGACAGCTGAAATCAAAAGCAGTTCAAAAACAATAATATTTTCATACTTAACATTTTCATGACACTTATTTATATGTTTTCCTCTGAACAAGATGGGTAATATCTTCAAATGGTTCAAGGTTGGAAGAATATCCAATTAATGAACAACCCATCACTAGCACATAGTCTGCTGTGTCTGTAAAACCAACTAACGTGATCATGTGAAAAATGGTGGTGTTGCTTGACTCACAGAATTGAAGAATCGTTTATCATAAGGAAATGGGGCCTCCCTCGTATGAGAGATTCAGTTGTATGGTTCACAAAGACTTGTATGGATGAAATTCGATCTCATGTCAGGCCATGTTTCAGTGGCTACCATGCACTAAGTAGGGACGGTTCCCAAAGATCTTGTAGCCAGATGAAATCAAAGCTGTACGGGTTCAAAAAGACTTCTATTTTTCATAATTGACATTTTCTCTTTATTTCTCTGTTACATCAGTCATTTAATTTCAATTTGTCTATCTTCTCTTCCTATTCTTTATAAAGTAGCTATTTTTTTTTAACTTGGTTATAAATTGTAGAGTTAATAGTTTTATTTCAACTTGCAACATTAAGAATAATTTGATTAAACCAACATATTTTTAGCTAATTAATGTCTTGTTCGGTAATTATTTTAAGATTGATAAATGAACAGAAAATGTGTGAAAAAGGTTTGTGTAGGAAACTTCCCATTCAGATGAACATTTTTTTACACATGCGAAATAAGATAACAAAAATGGAGAGAGAGAATATTTTCAAGGTAAGAAACTATGTTACAAAAAATGGGTCAAGTTTAGTCTACGTCTATGTCAGTTTCGTCTTCAAGGGACTAACACCTATTCAAGCGAGAAATGGTATCTAAGAACATATCTTCTCCACAAGGAATTGTGAGACCACCCATTGGATGGTCATACCCAAATTCTTCCTCAGCTTGACTCAACAAATCTTGAAATGAAGGATGGTTCAAGTATGATACGGGGATCACAAACCGCTTCATCTTGTCTCCTGCAATATAGACTGCAAGGTAGCCCTTCGGCACATCCACAACTTTTGAAGATACTTGGTTTGCAGCAAGTGATAATCTTCTGATACCAGGTAAACGGAAACCCATTGTTGTATGTGCTGAGACTCGAGAAGAGAATGTTGTGAAGAAAGACTTGTAAATAAGATGCAATATTTTGTACTTCAAGTGCTTTAGGATGTGAATGATTTTTGTTGTCCTAAATGCTTATAGCCATGAATATATATAGATGAGAGAATTTGTAAGAAATTATTGTCTATGTGAATGATTGAGAGGGGAGGGCTATGAGATATGAGTCATGGGACCAGGAGACAAGGGCATATGGTGTTGCCTTGGAGGACTTTCTCAAAGACAAATGCAACATGTTATAGTTGATCATAGGGGTCCCACCATCTGTAGGAAATCCACTTTAAATAAAACAGTTGTATGATCTCAAACCTCAAAAATATAATGGTGTATGAGCTCTCACTATCCTTACCTTTATAATTCATCAGCCAGAAATTACTTTCCAGCTGTACTGTGATGTACTTCAACATTAGGGTACATTATCATCCTGAAAAAACATGTTCAAAGCATGTTTACAAAATTATGGAATAGCAATTAATGCATGGATAAACGTTTGATTTCACTTAGTCACATCTCATTTGGTTACAAGAGAAGGTGGAGGTTTTATGAGTGCCATTGTTTGATAAGGTGTTGGGGTTACACACATATTCACAACTTTATCCTTCACAGAGGCATTGACGACAACACCACATGATATCTCGTGTGAATGCCCTCCATCCTTTAACAGTCATTTTCAGCGAATTTAGTTTCTAGGGAATATTAAGAACTATATATACACTATCCTTTGCCTTCATTAACAACACAAGCCATTGGCATCCACAAGCATCAAAATTTGGATTCATTCTTTGTAAAATTGAGATTGCTCTTGTTCCTTCAAACAAGCACAAAAAATGGGTTTCCATTTACCTGCTATTCGACGGCCATCATTCAAAGCAAGCCAAGCAGCTTCAAAATCTGTTGAAGTCCCAAAGGGCTATCTTGCAGTATATGTTGGAGAGAAAAAGAACCGGTTTGTGATTCCCATATCATACTTGAACCAACCTTCTTTCCAAGACTTACTGGGTCAAGCTGAGGAAGAGTTTGGATATGATCATCCCATGGGTGGCCTCACAATTCCTTGCAGCGAAGATGTCTTCCAACATATAACTTCTCACTTGAATGAACAATAATTCTCACACTAGGAGACTGACATAGATTAGTAGAGTTATTTTGTACAATAGGCATCTTCTCTAACTTGTAACAATATTTGTTACCAATTTTTTAGTAATGACAACGAATTCAATTGTTAAGTATATCTGTTTATCAGTTATAATGTTCACTTTTTCCCTGCAAATAGAATCCCACACAGTATTAGAATCTTGCTAACTAGGGGAAAAAAAGTTGATTGTTCTCATGAATTCCAGAACATAACAGCCCATGTGCTTCACAGTCTGGGCAGAGCTAATAGTGTTTTGCTATGCCAAGGGAAACTCAATTTATTTGGGACTGGATTGAGAGATTTTTAAGCTTTACACTCACGCAAAATTAAAATTCATGGCCCCAATCATACGCGAGATGCTGCCCGGTGACCTGCAAGGCAGGTAATACTGGACTTAGTCACACATTATATTACCGTATTTGATGATCAGGTAATAGTGAATTTTATGATTAAGTTGAACTGTGTCATTCAACTGTGTCGCTCAAAATCTGAAGTCGTTTTTATAGCTGTCAAACAGCTATTGTTACCATGCATACTTTATTATGGTTAATCAATAAATTGAAGTGGCCAAGAGATATGTATGAGTTGAATTTCTTTCTGGATGACTTATTACTTTATCATATGCCTCTTTTTTGTTGACTAACATGGCAGTAGAAACTCACAAACCGTTCAATACTCAACGGTGCCATTAACTTGTTAACTCTTTAGCAAGAGTACCAATTTGTTCAAGTAGTAAATAAAATGGTAAGATCAGTGTTGAGTCTACAGAGATTTTGATTATACTCAGAATTTGTATACATCTATTTGTAAGCAATTAATAGAAATATTTTCGGGATTTGTAAGTGATACTATATGTAAATATAAATTTAAATAAAATAAATTGAAAAATAGATTAAAGGCAATATGCAAGATTATGTGATATGTTGGGTGTTTAACCTACCAAAATTACTCTTGATGCAATGTTAATGATTTTTCACTATTTAATATTATTTTACATATCACCTTCATCCTCTAATTTACTCTAACCATGATCCCTCATATGAAAGAATCTAAATTATCTAATTTCACTCATGATCCATCAGCAAGCTACAACAAATAATTTGTGATATGCTGCTAACATATAGTAGTTTTTAGGTCAAAATCATCAATAAATTAAGTATAAATTATCAATAATTGTTAGTATAGGTGAAAGTTTTCATTGTTATTAATTTTATCACTTATTCCATGCAATTTTGATATTAGGAGTCAAGAAAGAAAGAAAAGAAGCATAAATCAAGAAGGCGATGTTTTCTGGAATCTTGTGCGAGTCGCGCCAATCACTTGAAGAAGCCTATTCCTCTCTCGAATCTCACGCCAACCGTGTGAGATTTCACGCCATTAGCGCCAGGAAGACAGAAGCCAAGAAAAGAATCTGGAAGTTCACGCGACTCACGCCATCAACCGCGCGGATCGCGCCACACTACGAGCAGCCCGCGCTGATCGTGCCACATACCGTGCAGATCGCGCCAGTGACACGAGAATTGCATATTAACATAAAACTAAAGGCTATTAGGGCTTTTATAATTTAAGTATAAATAGGAACATGAGGTTGAAGAAAAGAGACGTTCAGAGGGACAGAAACAAAGGAAAAGAGGCATTGATAAGATCAAAGAGAAGAAAGAAGGGAGATTAAGGAGAGAGCCAAGATTGAAGGGTTTGCATACTCTTCTTCTGTAATCTTGTTAATTTACCTTTACATCATTGTATTAGAGTCGAACATAACTATGTCTGGCTAATTCCTCTATCTTTGTAGTTAGGGCCAAAACATAATGTGAAGTTCTCTGTAATTGGATTGATTCCTATTATTATTTATGCTAATTTGTTTTATTTTATTCTGTTTGTATTGATTATATCTTTATTAGGGTTGATCATTCTAATAAAGTTCTGAAGATTAGGGTTTACAATAAGAATGTTGAAACTTTAATTACTTACGAGAGTAAAGTAACAATTGTTACATTACTTAGGGATAAGGATGTATGATTACAGAATAATTGATGTATTTCTTAATGCTTAATTTATGAGAGATCACTAAGGAATTAGAGTTTTGATTAAATAAAATGGTTAAAGTCACTAAGGGATTAGGGCTTAACTAGTTTGATGGAAAGATACATTATCTGAACATTTAGAATAATTAATTTAGTAATTAATCCAAATAAATGAGGTAGGGATCATAAGGTTGAGTGCTCTGACTACAATTCTTTGTCATAAATTCCAAAAACTTAATCAACTTTATCTTTAATTACAATCACAATTTAATTTTGTTATTTAAATTCTTCAAACCACAATACAAATTATAAATCAATTCAATTTTATTCCTTCCAATTTAAAAATAATAATTACAATAAAATTAGTGTTTCAATCCTCATGGAGACGATACTCTTCTTATCACTTTATTACTTGGAATGATCGGTGCACTTGCCGAACACGCAACAATTTGCATTAAAAGTAAAAATTTATATTTAGGGCTAAACAATGTTATTCTATCCCTAGATATATATTGCCTAGATATTCTTTTTCAGTTCTCAGAATATAGACATTTTACAATGCATAAACCTTTATAATTTACATGCACATGGATGATCAGATCATAAACATGACATAAGGTTCAAAAAAGAATAATAATATGAAAATAACATTAAATAGATAGTAAGGATTGTTACACCAAGAGTGTTTGATTGTTGAACCCCCAACAATGACTGGTTTAACATCTCAATATCATGAGAGGCTTACAATCAACAAAAGATAACAACAATTGATGAAAGAGAATGAAAGAATGGTAGAACAAGGGGCATAAGTCAACTTATGTGAAGTGGATTCTTCTCTCCTTTGTGTCTTATGTTCCTCTCTGGCTTCCTGTATGTTTTGCCTCTGACTGTTCACCCCTTTTTATAATCCAAATTTTGTTTTATTGAGCTTTTTTTTATATTGACAACGCTCTAAGCCCATATGTGCACGCTAAGTCCAAATCCTCAACCCATCTTCCAAGTCTTTAATGTGTAATCCTGCAAAGAAAATACAACCAACACACTATAAATCAACTAATTTTAGCATTTATTAGATAATAGCTAAGACAAGTTAAATTCTTATATTTTCAATCACAAAAGAAGCATTAAAAGAGGAAAAAGAAGATAATTGATATGTAATTTAAATACATAATTTACGTATAAATAACAATTATCACTCCGTTAAACTATGCGAGTTATTTTAGTATGCAGAAGAATATGAACAACCATCCACATAACATTAATAAATTTAACTATTTTTTGAAAAGCAATAAAATAAATAAATAATATTAGCTA
This sequence comes from Glycine tomentella, assembly GCA_007407185.1. Taxonomy (NCBI): domain Eukaryota; kingdom Viridiplantae; phylum Streptophyta; class Magnoliopsida; order Fabales; family Fabaceae; genus Glycine; species Glycine tomentella. The sequence goes on along the minus strand of PYAF01003482.1, from coordinate 1,337,293 downwards.
TCAAACAAAAGAAACTATATTCAAGGTAAGAAACTATGTTAAAAAAAACTGTCAAGATCAGTCTACGTCTATGTCAGTTTCATCTTCAAGGGACTAAAACATATTCAAGCGAGAAATGGTATCTAAGAACACATCTTCTCTGCAAGGTATCGTGAGACCACCCGCCCATTGGATGGTGATACCCGAATTCTTCCTCAGCTTGACTCAACAAATCTTGAAATGAAAGTTGGTTCAAGTATGATACGGGGATCATGAACCGCTTTATTTTCTCTCCAACATAGACTGCAAGATATCCCTTCGGCACATCCACTGATTTTGAAGATGCTTGGTTTGCAGCAAATGATGCCTTTCTTATACCAGGTAGGCGAAACCCCATCATTGTATGTGTTGAGATTTGGAAAGAGAATGTTGTTAAGAAGATATTTACAGAAATGTGTGAAGTGATTTTATTGATAATAAAACTCTGTACTTATAGGTTACAAAGTATAACAAACTAGATAACAAACTAATAACTAGATAAGATTATGTCTAACAAACTAACAACTAACCTATATTTAAAATATATAACAAACCAATTTAAAATACAAAGATATAGATAAGATTAATC
>PYAF01003482.1:1306419-1336586 GCA_007407185.1 Glycine tomentella | reverse complement strand
AGAAATGTGTGAAGTGATTTTATTGATAATAAAACTCTGTACTTATAGGTTACAAAGTATAACAAACTAGATAACAAACTAATAACTAGATAAGATTATGTCTAACAAACTAACAACTAACCTATATTTAAAATATATAACAAACCAATTTAAAATACAAAGATATAGATAAGATTAATCTCATTAATCTCCCGTAACAAATGTTGTGAAGAAAGAGTCCTAAATAAGATGGAAGTTTTTGAACTTCAAATGCTTTAGGATGTGAATGATTGTTGCTGTGCAAAATGCTTACAGCCATGAATCTATATATATATATATATATATATATATAGATGAGATAATTTGCAAGAAATTGTTGTCTGTCAATGATTGAAGGGGGGGGGGGGGGGGGGGGGTACTATAAGATAAGAATCATGGGACCAACAGGGAGACGGGCATATGGCGTTGCCTTGGAGGACTTTCTCAAGGATGAATCTAACATGTTATAGTTTATAATAGGGGTCCTCCCTTTTGGAGCAAATCCACTTGAAATAAAACAGACAAGTGATCTCAAATGTCAAGAATATAATTGTCTATGATCTCTCGCTATCCATTGCCTTATAATTCATCAGCCAGAAATTACTTTCCAGCTGTACTGTACTTCAACATTAGGCTGTGTTATCAACCTGAAGAAAACTTGTCCAAAGTATGTTTACAAAATTACGGAATACCAATTAATGCATGAATAAACGTTTGGTTTCACTTAGGCACGTCTCAGTTGTCCACCAGTGGAGGTTTTTTTATATGTGTGCCATTGTTTGATAAGGTGTTGGGGTTACACAAGTCAACACAACTTTATCCTTGATAGAGGAATTGAAGACAACACCTCGTGATATCTCATGTGTATGCCCTCCATCCTTTAACAGTCATTTTCTGCGAATTTAGTTTCTAGGGAATCTTATAAACTATATATACACTATCCTTTGCCTTCATTGACAACACAAGCCATTGGCAACTTCAAGCATAAAAATTTAGATTTATTCTTTTAATATTTGAGATTGTTCTTCCTTCAAACAAACAAGTGCAAACATGGGTTTCCGTTTACCTTCTATTCGCCGGGCCTCATTCAAGGCTAGCAAATCAGCTTCAAAATCTGCAGAAATCCCAAAGGGCTATCTTGCTGTATATGTTGGAGAGAAACAGAAGCGATTTGTGATTCCCGTATCATACCTGAACCAACCTTCATTCCAAGAATTATTGAGTCAAGCTGAGGAAGAGTTTGGATTTGATCATCCCATGGGTGGCCTCACAATTCCTTGCAGTGAAGATATCTTCCAACATATAACTGCTCGCTTGAATGGACAATAAATCTCACACTTTAGGAAACTGACATAGAATAGTAGAGACACTCTGTACTATAGGCATCTTCTCTAACTTGTAACAATTGTTACCAATTTTTGAGTAATGACAATGAATTCAATTGTAGAGTATTTTTTGTTTATCAATTACCATTTTTGGTTCTCTCTGCAACACTATTTGAAGGTTGCTTGCTGGGTAAAGAAGACTTGATTGTTTCATAAATTCCACAGCATAACAGCCTATGTGCTTCATCTGGGCAGAGCTAATAATATTTTGCAATGGCCAAAGAGAAGCATCAATTTATTTGGGAGAGGATTGTTAGATTTTTAAGTTTTATACACATGTAAATTTAAAATTAATGCCACCAATAATAGACAAGATTTCGCCCCTGCCAAATTGCCACGGAAGATATTAGTGGACCTAGTATCAAGGCTCTTTCACTTTATTGTTCCCATCAATTTCTGTGGATAACATCTTTAGTTAATGAAATTTCATATTCTTTTGACGTATGGTTTAGTTTAATTATATACGCCTGTAGATGCTCTTATTTCTTCAATGAAAAATTTAGCCATAAACCATGCAAACTTTGGTTTGGCTCTGGATATCTCAAAATTTGGTTTGGCTCTATCAAGTATCGACTGTATTTCAATTTGGTTAGCCTTCAGGGCAACTGAGTAAATCAACAAATTAACTATTATATTATTTTTGAGACTCCCTTATTTACACGTAGCTGCCTATAGTTCCACACAACCCTATGTCACATGACTATCTATAGAGCAACATAACATAATGAATGGCTCATTTGTACGGCCATATGTCAGGTACTCATAGCATTAGTTAGAATAAAATCATTAAAAGAAGTTCATCTCTTGTCTTTAAACCACGTGATTTAATAACTCAAATAGATTTTAGGGTTTATAGAGTACCAATATCTGCCAGTTGGCTTATAGAAACCATGAACACAATATTTAATATGTTTAGAGCATGTCTGAAACATGAGAAGTAGACCAACAAGGTCTTTTCCATAAGCAGAATTTACTATATCTCAAGTAATCTCCGATGGTAACCTAACCAAGACATAGCATGTGAACCTTAATGAGCCCTGTCTCTCACTTGACCCAATCAAATAGTACATTCACCATCCAATTCAAGAGAGAAAGGTTTGCATTATCTATCTATCTATATATGTGTGTATATCTGTCATTGAGCATACAAGCAGCACATGTCATTCATACACTGAATCAGCAGAATTCAAATTCATTGCATTCTTTCACTAGTCCTCTGAGATCATTTTGTAGTTCTTTGTGTGTAGAGCAAAAACAATGGGTTTTCGCTTACTTGGAAGACGGACATCGTTTACAAGCCTAGCAGCTAGGAAGGTTGTGGAAGTACCAAAAGGATATGTTGCAGTTTATGTTGGAGAGAAAATGAAGGGGTTCACAATTCCCATAGCATTCTTGAATCAACCTTTATTTCAAGAATTGCTAAAACAAGCTGAAGACGAGTTCGGCTACTATCATCCTATGGGAGGTCTCACAATTCCCTGCAAGGAAGATGTTCTTAGATATAGCTTCTCGTTTGAACTTGCTATAGTCCATATTGTTCTACAGAAGAGTAATATAGAGTAGCTGTGGTTGAGAATTGAGACAAACATTGTACAGCAGGCATTGCTTGCCTGCTTTTCATTTTTATGTTAACCCAGATGTTGTAAAAAAATTCGTGACATCTCAATGATAATCTACCAAACAGTTATGTGGAATTTATATTGTTCTTATTTTTCATCTATCTGAATGAATTAAAATACATACAACACAAGCATCACGACCATCTTGTATATTGCCTCTCTGAACTGATCTTTTTGTGGTATTGCCACCAATTTTGCATTAAATGCTATGTATCAAGTAGTTATAGTGGTGATATAGATTAGTTTTGCTAAACTTGATTGTGGCTGTTAAGAATGCACTATTTTACTACTTTAGTAAATGATGACCTTGGACATTGACCACAAAATGTTGTCAAACAACATTGGGGTCAAGACACAAGAGCAAAGAAGGCTGCAAATAAACTGGTTTAATTTTACAGAATTTGCTGCAATCTCTAACCTCCATCACAAATTAGAGTCATTTACTAAGCCTCTATATATAGAAAAATGATATTATGTTTTTTTTTTTCATGATATATACTTAATGTAACATTCATGCAATTTCTTAAATATTTTAAATTGATACCAGATCATTTTTACTGTAAGTTCTTTCCTCAGCATACATGTTATTGTTATTCATTTACTCCTTTTCTGATTGTTGTAAAATTAAGCAAAATGATAAGAAACAACACACTTAAGAAAATAAAAACCTAACATCTGTTACTGCCTACTGGATTATTCAAATTTGTCGCTCAACAGTGTCACATGAGACATGTATCTATGGTGCTTCTCAATCTATGAGCTGTATAAATACAGGTCCCATCTCCATCCAGCTCAGTGTGTTTTTTCTGTTACTACCCAAGTCGCATAATTATGTATTCCAACTGGCAATTTGACATACATCTATAAAGATTTTCATTTTCATTGAAACGTGATAGAATTTGGAAAGAAAGAGTTGATTGGTTTAAGATTCAGTGAAAGCCAAGACAAATGGCGGCTTAATAGAAGTTACAAACAGAATATAATATAAATGTCATAATTTCTTAGCCTTAGGCTTCACCCTTTGGTAACGGTGAAGCACCTTTTTTTTTTTCTTTTAGAAATTAAAATGAACTTAACATGGAATAAAATCTTAAGGGTGGGATCCATCTTAAGCCATGTGGCAATATTTGCTATTAGGAGTAAAAGGTAAAAGTTAATAGTGAACCTCTCACCCTTATGGTATATTCCAATACTCGATCGGAATACAACAATGGCAAGAAAGGAATATACCAATGCAACAAATAATGTCATAGTCTCCAATTAAATTGTATGTTGCTTTGTACTTGTTCCGTAGTACACTGTGGGCTCTTGACTCTTGATGGAGAGTGCAATCAAAAGTACTTTCCGTGCTGTTCACAAGGACTTGTCAAGCAAGCTGTTATCACAATGAATGGCATTGTACAAGTGCAACCACTGAAATTTAAGTTTCCAACAGCTTGCAATTGTGCAAATATTTATCAGCAATGAAAGTATAGGTGTGAGAAAGTGAAAATGTGAGATGTCCGGTATATGTCTTGAACATAAAAAACAGTGCATTAACTAGCTTAAAATATAATTAGGTTCTTCGCTGCACAATTCTCTTCCATCCTCATCAAGCAATAACTGCATTGGCCACTCTTCTATAAAGTAGGCCATTTACTTAAAAATCTTCAGCAATTAAGTATTGATAAAGATATATAAGACAACACCACATGGTTCATGATCCCTTGTTTCTCACTGGACCCAAATAGCACAATAACCATTCAATTTGGTAAGCAAGGTGATCCACACAAGCACAATATATATACCCCTCATTCCACTCTTATTTATGTCTTAGAGCATCAAAGACTTGTTTGTCACACAAGTTCTTGGAGATCATTCCATAGTTGTGTGGGTGAAGTAACAAACAAAAAACAAAAACCATGGGTTTTCGTTTGCTTGGTGTTAGAAGAGCTAGACAAGCAGTGTCAAAGGGTGCAGAGGTCCCAAAAGGATATCTAGCCGTGTATGTTGGAGAAGAAAAGAAGCGGTTCGTGATTCCAATCGAATGCTTGAACCAACCTTCATTTCAGGACTTGCTAAGCAAAGCAGAAGAAGAATACGGGTACCATCATCCAATGGGTGGCCTGACCATTCCTTGCAGAGAAGATGTCTTCTTACATATTTTGTCGGTTCTCGCTTGAATACTTCTCAACAAAGACACCGACACATATTAGTAGTAGTATGATAGTATCTAGTTCAAACAAACAATTTTGTAGAGATTCTACTTTTTTTCCCTTTGCTTTCATGCAAAAGTGGAAGATCTGTAAAGGAACAAAAGTTACTGGTTCCATTGATTATGTTGAGGAATTTAAATATATGCACACTCACTGTGTTTGAGCCATTTTTTGGTTGTTGCATACTCTGTTACTATAACACCTCACCAAAGTAAAAATGTAAAAAAAAAAAAAAAAAAAACGGGGGAAATCTGTGAACTTACTTAACTGTTGACGCTTGCACTTACTAGCTTTTATTCATCCCGCAAGTTCAGTTTTTGTAGAGTTAACTCTTCGAGGGCTTCGAGAAATTTTTTAGGGGAATATTTAAGAATGAATTTAGTTTTAGGGTTTAGTATAATTTTTTAAAGTACCGAGGCAATTCTAATGGAGCAAGGTAAGAGGCAATAATAAATATTTAACCTAATTGTATCCTCAATACTTGGACAAAAAATCACTAGTTACTTGCAATTTAATATTATTGTAAATATGTAACTTTTCTAATACGATAGTGTATGTGTGAGCTTCAAGCCTTCCACTAAAACAATAGTTAAAAGACAATCAAATCAGATAATTTATAAGTTTTTAGCTTTTCAACTTCAAACTTATAAGTTTTTAGATAGCTTATACGTTAGTTTAAGCAAACATAGCTTTTAGGGTAGAAAGGAAAGCTATTGATTTAGGGTTGAAAACTATAATTAAACGGGTTTTTAAAACATAATATATTTTTAAACAATAAACATATTTTTTACATTTTAAAATCTTGATTTAAAATTTAAAAATAAAAAATAGTAAATTAATTAGGGATTAACCACAATAACTAAAAAGTTCCCTATTAAATAATAAATGATATGGCATTGCTTCATTAAATAGAAGTTCGTTTACTATAAAAAAAGTTATACCATTGAATTTCTCAAAAAAAATGTTAACTTAGTTGGGGTAATTGCGAGTTTTGATTTTTAGTTGTTAAATGTAATTTTCAAAACAAGACGTATTTAGCAAAAATTAAGCTGAAATAGTTTTTAACTCATTTTCAAAATACTTTTACATTCATTTCAAAACAGAAATAGAAACACATATTCATTGTATATTTATACATGTTTTTGTCAAAAGGTATTTTTATATAAAAAAAAAATTGCATTATCAGGTGTGAACTTAGCAACCTAAAAATGAAAATAGCAAAGCCCATCTTGATTTTTCACTAATGGCCTAAGGGATTTGCTTCCTATACCAACCATATTTCTCAAACACCCAACAGTACAGTTAATTTCCAAAAATACCCTTTGTTAAGTACGGACATACATCATTCAACTTCTTCTCCTCTCGCCTATTTTCGTTTGTGTTAAACGTTTATGTATTGTCAATTCGTATGACTATAAATTACCAATCCGTATGAATCATATGGATTGACAATCATCATCACGATTCAAAAATAATTTAATTATATTTTTTTTGTTGTTTAATGTATAATAATTATTTTTCAGGGTTAGGATTTCTTTCCATCACTTTTGTAACTAGAGAATTCACAATCCCCTCTGTAAAAATAAAATAAAAAATTCCCAATCCCCATTAATTAACATTCAATCTTAACCTGTCCTCTTTCTTTCGGGCTCCCCTTCAAATTTAGAAACTCAAGTTCCTTCCTTCTTTTTGCGGCTGATGGGCTCACTTAGTTTCACATAAAGCTTTGAGTTACCAAATGTCTTCTCTGCTGCCAATGCTATACTAGTATTTTGTAAATTGTACAAGTAATGCGAGCCAGTGAGATATTCAACTATTGAACATCAAATAACTAAATGTACTGATTTATCTTTTATAAGGAATTTGAGGCTAGGTATCCATATATATTGGATTTATTGGTTAACACCCCCTCGCAAAAAAAATAAAAGAAAATACCCTAATGTGCATATTTTACTGACATAATTCTATTAATTTTAATTTTCAAGCTTTCAACCCCACTTCATTTCATTACAACTCGTTCCTCTAAAAGAACATCATTATAATTTATTTTGCTTTTATTTGTACAACACTAGCAGCAGAAGAGCAGGGGAAGAAAAAAAAATTTGAAGAGAATATGCATAACAGTGGCTATCTGTATAATTTTTCAGCAGAGTAAGTGTGTATGAAAACTCATTGAAATTTGACCAAAAAGGAACTCAACATCTCTGTTAATAACTATCTCACTTAGATGGCACTTTCCACTTACAAAAGAAGGATAAATAAATAAATAGAATTGTCTTCTGTACAATTTGCCTCAACTAATCTATGTCAATCTCCTTCAATATGATTTATAGTCCATTCAAACGAGAAGTGAGATCTAGGAAAGCATCTTCCCTGCAAAGAATTGTGAGACCACCCACTGGATGATCATATCCGAATTCTTCCTCAGCTTGGCTCAGTAATTGTTGAAATAAAGGTTGATTCAAGAAAGAAATAGGAATCACAAACCGCTTCATTTTCTCCCCAACATAGACTGCAAGGTAGCCTTTGGGGACCTCCATAGCCTTGGAAGCTGCTTTGGTTACAGCAAAAGATGACCTTCTAATACCAGGTAAGCGGAAGCCCATTGTTTTGAGTTGAAAGGCAAAAAAAAAATAAAAAAATACAATGAATGGAAGAGCTTGTGTATGAAAGAAAATGTTTGAATTCTTAGTGAGTGACTTGTATTGCTTGAGAATGCCATTATGAGTATATATAGACAGATATGAGTCTATGTGGAAACAGTTCTCTAACGAAGTGAATGGTTAGTGTGCAATTTGATGCTTGATGGGGTCTAGTGAGAGATAACAAGTAATGAGGTGTCACATGATTTTGGCCAAGGATTACTTGAGATTTGAGAATTCATGCCAACCGGCTGGTTGCACCTTTTTTGAAAGAGACTTTACAGCCAATAAGCAAATAATTGTATAACCAATTCAATGGCCTTCTTATGTTCCAGACAGGCTCAAAACATATCATATTAGTTCTTCATGTTGATAAACTACCACTTCCCTAATTAATAAAACAGTAAAAGAAAATTCTACTGTGGAGTGGTTATGTAGATCTCCAGGTAACAAAAGTAGTGCAAGAAGAGCATACATTATATAGTCCCTGCAACACGACTTAAAATGTTGTGTAGACTGTTACTTGCAACTAAAAGATACCAAATTTAAAATTGGATTTCTATTTGATTTGCTCAGTTGCTCTGACTAGATGAATATCCAGTTGACAGAACAAAACCAAAGTTTGTGAGCTTTCCTACTTTCTTACTATGTATGAGGTACTTAGATACACGGAAATCTTTAAAGAGATTGGTCAAATAGCTTATATGCTAGTAAATATTGAAATTTTGGTTTCTTAAATCACCTAGACACATTTTCTTTCAATTTTCCCCTTTGGATACTGCACTATTTAGAATGAGAAATTTAAAATTGTAGTGCAACTGCAGTTGACCCTTAATACAAGTAGCACTCAAATCTGACAAAAAATAACAGAAAACACAGAGAGGCATGTTGAGTAGTTGAATTCATTGTCATTATACACACACAAAAATTATATATTGTGATTTTGTCATTCTGATGGTCTTTCTTTTCCCTATTTCTCATGAAAGGGGGATCTTTACAAGTCGAGACGATGCCTATAGTACAAAATGTCTCCACTAATCTGTGTCAGTCTCCTACAGTGAGATTTACTGTCCACTCAAGTGAGAAGTTATACGAGTTGGAAGACATCTTCGCTGCAAGGAATTGTGAGACCACCCATAGGATGATCATATCCAAACTCTTCCTCAGCTTGACTCAACAATTTTTGGAATGAAGGTTGGTTCAAGTATGATACAGGGATCAAAAAACGCCTCATTTTCTCTCCAACATAGGCTGCAAGATATCCCTTTGGCACGTCTACTACTTTTGAAGATGCTTGATTTGCAGCAAATAATGCCCTTCTGATACCAGGTAAACGGAAACCCATTGTTATATTGATTGTGTTAGAGACTGGAGAAGAGAATCGTCTAAGACTTTAAAATAAACTTTTGAATTTTGAGTGCTTCAGGTTGTGAATGATTTGTGTTGGTCCTAAAGTCTTGCAGCCATAAATATATATAGATATGTAAGAAACCATAGGCTACTTGAATTATTGGTGAACGAGGGCTATGAGATAGGAGTCATGGGACCAAATCAGAGACAAGGGCATATGGTGACTTTCTCATGATTCGACAATATATGTTATAGTAGAGAATACAAGTCCCACATTCTGGAACAGATTACCCCACTTGAAATGAAACAGATGCTTCTATGAAAAAAGAAAATCTAATTGATCATGTTGACATTTATCTGTGGTGGCAGTAGCCACAAACTACATTGATGCAAATTCCACGCTGTGTTGCTTAGAATTTGATGTACATAAAACAAATGTGGCTCATAATGTCTTGTGATCATGTATTCAATGTTGGTTCTCTTCTTATCTCCAATCAGCTCGGCTCAAGCCTCAATGTTTGCAGGTTGCTTATTGTCACTTAGATATTAGTTGGTACATGGTGGGTGTGTGTGTGTGTGTGTGTGTGTGTGTGTATATATATATATTATCATCTTTAAAGAAACATGTGAGATGTCTAAAGCATGTCTATCATTGAAAATAACTATAGCTCAACGAGTGAACAAGCATTAGATTTCACCATTGCTGATGTATTTATGTTCAAGTGGGTATATCTGTTGGCTATTATCTCAGAAGGCGAGGTATGGTATGCACTCCCATTTATCTTCCTAATCCTTGAAAGAAAACTCAGACAACACCATGTGATCCCTTTCCCCTCAGTAGACCTCATCATAGCCCTGTCAAACTCATGGTGGAATTGGATTGCTGTTGCAGAGGGCCCATTAATGACTATATATATACACTATTTCTTGTTTTCTCAAGCAACACAAGTCATTTGCATCCTGAAGCATCAGAATTCAAATTTTCTTTCTCATACAAGTTTTTTACATCACTTGGTATATTGTTTGTTTGTGGAGCAAAAAAAAAAACAATGGCTTTCCACATTCCAGGTATTATTAGACAGGCATCATATTCTGCTGCCAAAGCAGCTCGCAAGGGACTTCAAGTCCCAAAAGGCTATCTTGTTGTCTATGTTGGAGATAAGATGAGGCGGTTTGTGATGCCAGTATCATACTTGAACCAACCTTCATTTCAAGAATTACTAAGTCAATCAGAAGAAGATTTTGGATTTGATCATCCAACTGGTGGTCTCACAATTCCATGCAGGGAGGATGAGTTTCTAAACCTCACTTCTCACTTGAATGAGCTGTAAACCATGCTATAATGGAGACTCGGATAGATTACTTGAGCCAAATTTGTACAAAAGTATAAACTTTCTTTTATTGTGAAAATTTTCAATATTGTTTTTTCCCTTGTATAATCCAACTGAAATTGGAAATTTTGACTTGAATGAGAATGTTAACACAAGATATTGCCAAAATATTTGTATCCGTTTGTCCAATCTCAGTGAATTCTGATATATACAACTACAAGTCTACAACAGTATCATTATCAAAATTCATTTGACGTAGATCAGTCAGCCTGTTATCTTTTAATAGGGATTAACTTCAGATAATCTTTTGGAGATATTGACCAAACTTGATAATAGATGTTGTTCGTTACAGCTGCCCTATTGCATTTCAATGTATGTCTCCGAGATGAACATGGAACATAGAATACATTTGTTCTGAAACAGCTCTAAACACATTGTTTTATAACACGAGCTCATTTAGTTCCTACTTCCAACATCACAGAATAATCTGGAGTTAATTTGGTGTTCCTTCCTATTCTATCATCAATGGAAAATCACTCATTTCCTAAGGGTCATTGATTCTTCCAGTTTCCTAATCAAGCAGCACCGTCAGAAGGATTATTTTAGTTGTTTCTTGGGCAGCAATACATGGATTATCACAACAAATTGCCCTGAATTTCACAACAGGAATAGAAGATATTGCTCATTTTGGTGGAAAGAGATCACCTAACAGTTGCTCTATTACCCATGGCCAATTTTTTTCTTCCTTTCCTACTTATCTCTGTTCACAAAATTAAAATTGAGAACTTGGATACCTGATATTTAAAAAGTAGTTACTCCGACCAGATAAGTATTTTTGGAGGATAACCAATCTTAAGTTGATCGTGCCAATTAGCTCAAATGGAAAAACTATTTGCAGTTGATTGCATGGACTGTTTGAAATATAAAGGTTTTGCATACACCCCTATTGTTTATCTGTGAAGTAACTATAATTTTCTTTTTTTTCCTGTTTTTTGGATGTAAAAACTTTGAATTTATTATTGGATAAGTTTTTGCAAAACCAGATAAGACCTCACAAAAAATTCATGGTTCAATTGTAATGTAAGGCATCTCCTAAAAAGATAGAACTCTGCAGTAATGGTAGCGCATCATGGTTGGAAGGAGGTGTAGTCTATGTGACATATGACAGTTCTTAATTTGGAAATCCTCTCACATTGACGCTACGTGCAGTGTAAGGTCACAGATATTGTTTTAATCTAAAATGACAAAATCAGATAAAAAAGCATTGGCTATTTGACTTTTTTCCTGAATACACACAGCCACATCCCCCGCTAATTTATTAATCAAGCATTACAGAAGAAGAAACTACAAGTTAACAAAGGTTAGTGAGTTCAAGATTATGCTAATGCATTGGATTATCTTATCTACAAGGCATTCTTGAGGACATCTATTGATTATCAAATCCAAACTCATGTTCAACTTCACTCAGCAGGTGCCGCATTAAAGGTTGGTTCAAATATGATAAAGTAATCACAAACTGCTTCTTTTGGTTTTGTCCCACACTTAAACTACAAGGCAGCCCTTTGGGACATCACTGCGCCATTGAAAACCAGGCAAACAGAAACCCATTACAGATAAAGAGAATGATTTGAAAAAAAAAAAAATGTGTAAGAAGAATATGGTGCTTAAAAAATGCTAAGGACTTGACTTGTTTGTGACTCCAACTACGACTATCCCTAAATATACATTAAAAAAAAAAAAAAAAAAAAAGGTTTCAGAAAACTCTTCAGATAAAAAAATGATTGATGAAGGGTAGTCCAAATGGTGTCTGGTGAGAAACATGAGTGTGAAGGATCACATGGTACTGTCTACACTCTAGAATGTATTTTATCAAAGATGAAGAAACTAAGTGAAGCTTCGTGTTCCAATTATTTGAAGGACATCATAAATGGTAGCCACTTGATAATTAAAAAAAAGAGAAACCTGCTTGTCTAAACAATTTAATGGCTGACGTAGTGTTCTAGACATGACTCCAGACACCATGTTTGGTTCATATTGAACAGTCAAAAATAATATACCATATACTAGAAAGAAACATTTAGATAAGGCATTTTAAGTTGTTGGCATATACTTACAATTTTCCTTTATAAAATAAATAGAAGAGTTGAGGCAACAATACAGGGAAAATTCGTTCCTCTACCTTACATGTAGAAGGGTCAAGTGGTTGAGACAAATCATAGCCACTATTAAATGCAAAGCATAGCATGGACAATTATGCTTATCATGAACATCTGCATCTTAATCTGCTTTGATGTGGTGACGACTACCAAATGGAAGCATAAAACAAATTGAGCAAGACTCCAATGAATGAGAGAATTATATGTGTCCATATAAAAACAACTTAGCTATATTGAATTTGTAACAGAAATTCAAACGTCTCTTAAATTGGAAATCGATATCCTTCTTGATTGAGAATAGATGGACTAGTGTTAGCACATTATCCACTTGATGTTAAAAGAATGTATTTTAGTTAGCAATAGCACAATCGAAAGATATGTATATCCGCTTGAAGTTAAAAGAATGTGTATGAATTTGAACCCTTCAAGTCTTGATTTTGGGCTTTAAATTTGGGCTCTTGTTTTCTTGGCAGTGTCCCAAATAAAGGTTAAAATGCAGAAATGGGGATGGTCTACTTTGTGCCAGCTCAAGAAAATTAAAAGAACTTTATTAACCATAACTTTCTATATTTAAAAATTTATATAATGAAAAATACTACACACTAAAATCAAGATTCGGTGAATTGACAAAAAAAAAAAATGCAAACCTTGTTATAAGATTATGGAAGGGATAAAGGACTGCTAATAGAATTATAATCTATTACTATGAAATGCCAAATTTTCTTTCACGTTCCTTGTCGATTTTGTGTCTTCCTTTCCTAATAATGTCTGTCTTACAGAACTGCTTCACAAATTGAGCCTAGTCATGGGTGGGGTGACCACTAAGCTTTTGAGAGATTTGTAAACCGATTAATAAACTTCAGTTTAATTACTCATTTAATCTCTATACTTGAACTATTTTTATGTTTTGGTTCCTATACCTAAAAACTATCTATTTTATTCCCTACATATGTACTTTTGATATCATTTTAGTTCCCACCGTTAGCTGTGTTTTAATCGTTTAAGTAAAATTCTCACAAATTTTCTAGCAATTATTAAATCGTCACAAATAGGTCTCACAAAATAAAAAAATGCATAAAATTTGTAGAGGTTTTACATACTGCCTAGACATTTGTAAATCTTTTACACCACCTTTTTATTTTATGACAGTTTTACTTAACAAAATTAAGGCACACTTGACAGCAGAAACCAAAATATCAAAAGTATATGTGGAGGAACTAAAATAGATAGTACAACTATAGGAACCGAACGACTAATTAAAATTAAATCATTAACATTTTATAGTTAACTATATGTGAACTATTGTTACATAAAAAATTTAAAGTAATTGGCCTTCCAAAACTCGGGTCCAGTACTCGAATGGTGGGAGTATTTCACGTGCAGTGTTGAAAACAACTTTTATGCAATCACATGGATGTTTTCAGTTTTCTATTATTGGATTGCTTTATGAATTCAACGGAGAATGAATATGTGAAAAACAGATTGAAGTGAAGTTGCGCTAACTAAGCAAGGTATTCTTTCATTTGCCACAATATGTTGTAAAATGTGCAGTATTTAATGTAGTTAACAATCTATTGGTCACACCAAGTTACATATCAATTAACAAGCACTTTTTGGCTCCAAAAACAATTGTTGAGTTTGATCATGTGATGGGGTGCATATTATATACTAACTATGTGTGGCAAATAGATTATTTAGTACACTAAACTATGTACAGTTTGGAGAGGAACTCAATCTGCTTATAGAATAATTGAATAATTTCCTTTAAGAAAGCCAATATGATTACCATTAAATTATTTTCCTGCGATTCACGTTGAAGAGGAAAGTAAACTATAAGCAGATAAAAAACGCGTTTTTTATGCAACTGTATAAACCAAGTTATCATCCTTCCTTTAGCAAAAAAACAAATGTAGCAGGTCTAATAGAGGGAACCACCCTTGTGTGAAATAATTGAGGACCTATTATTTGGCTTTTTGTTTATAATAATGATGTGGTGCTTATCCATTAACTATTGAACTTATTTTGTATATGTTGATTATATTTCTAAATGCTATCGGTAAATATGATGTGCTTATATAATTCATAAATTGATAAAAAAAAAAAAAAAAAAAAAAAATCATTTCGTTTCAATTCTATCTACCGTTTGCAGTCCCGGCTGGGTTAAAGAACAAAATCAAACTCTACTATAGGTTATTGGATTGAGTAGGATCAGGTTTAGAATAAAGTTTCCCTGCTTGAATTAGTCCAACATGATAATGGAATTTCATTATATAGATTTGACGTTGTATTTTAGGATGGAATTTTTAAAACAGTACAATTTAGAAAAGGAAATGAAAAGTATTAGATTAAGCCAATTTGGACCAAATTAAATCAAGGATTAAATTGAACCTAATCAAAAGTTATGTGAACCAGTTGATATCATAGGCCTATCTATTATCCACAACAGAGACTGTCTAGTGATGACAAGAAATTGCCAGTAAAGCGCACCACTCTAAATTCAAAGCTCCTTTTAATAGGTATGACCAGTTCAACATATTTTCCAATTGCATGTTGGCATTTCATGTCAAGAACGTGACTAGAATAAAAAGGGCCAAGGCATTATTCGTTCAAAGCAAGAAACAATAATCAACAAGTATTACAACTTTTAACTAGTACCACACTTTTTTTTCTGGCTCCAAAAATTAGTGGGTCCTCATGCTTTGGTCCAGATTAGGCACACTCATGTGAAGCTACCCCAAGTCCTACACCTGACATGTTTCTAAACATTCTTCATAGTTATCAAGCAATTTTAGTTAGTGCATGCCTTGACCCCCTATATATGTGTGTGTGTGTTTTCTTGAGATGACAATTCCATCCCAAGTCTTATCTAGCTCTGCCACTAAAAATTTTCTCTCACTTAATAATATCTTTAGACTTTGATTCATATCTAGCTTTCTCCATCATGAAGGCTGGTAACAGATTTGTGGGGATAGCTCATGCCAAGCAGAAACTTCAGAGAACACTTTCACAAAGAATCAAAATGGCTTCAGCTGTTGCAGATGTTCCAAAAGGCCACTTGGCAGTGTACGTTGGAGAGAACCATAAGAGGTTTGTGATTCCAATATCTTACCTAAGCCACCATTTATTCAGAGACTTGTTGGATTGGGCTGAAGAAGAATTCGGATTCAATCACCCAATGGGTGGCCTCACTATTCCATGTACCGAAGATTACTTCATTAGTCTAACTTCTTCTCTTAATTAATTAGTAGTTCAAAAGCTGGCAATGCTTTCAATCATCAAATTGACCCATTGGACATTGGTTATTTTGATTTTCCTAGTTGATAAGGATTACCACCAAGTTAGATAGGAGTAATAATATCCCGTCTCTTCCATTCATTTTGTTCTAGAGATTCTCCTTAATCCAATTGCATCCCAAGTGATGTCTTCAAAAATTTGTATATATTTTTTCGCCATTGAGTTTCAAGCAAGTTTATGTTTTCCAAATATTGCTCTGAAAATTTCTCTGTAACCTTGAATTAGCGTTGTCTCCATTTTAATTTAGGCTTAGAAATGAAATTTTAAGTTGAAAGCGTGACATTCATTTGCCGGATATACTGTCTTACAGTAATAAGCAACAAAGGCCAAGGCATTTTAATCAATTGGCTAAGTCAACAATAGAATTTTAGGATATAGTATTGTTTATCTTAATTCAAACGATGATTATCAGTTTAACTCTGTAGTCTTCTGTCACTCTGTTATTATAGGGTTAAGCTTCACCAGCTATGCTCATCAGAGCGCATATCCTATTTTGTATAAACATCAACAACATGATTAACATCATTACCTTCATTCTACAACCAAAAAAATAAAATCAACGATAACATCAATATACAGTTAAGAAAGCAATAACTGTTTTAAAATGACGAAGTTATTTTTATAGAAATTTGTTTCAGCATTACTTTATATTCTTGAGACTAGATAATGTTGCTTTATTTATAATATAAAAAAAATTAAAAGTGAAATTTGAACTCATCACCCCTAATTGCATAATTAACTTCGCATAATCATTTGACTTATTTACAAGAAAATGTTGCTAAAAATATGGAAGGATTAAGAACAAAAATGTACTTAGATTCAAAAGAAAATGTAATTGAATCAATGTTTTTAAGCCGAGTTGGGTTACACTGGCTTGTGACCCATGTGGTGACATCAGGAGGGAATCAATGTTTTTAAAAGATGTATTAGCTCTCTAAAAAAATATATCAAAAAATGTATCAATTACTAAATTAGTAATAGGGAAAAATGTATTTTGATTTATCAACATTTGATAATAAAAAATTAATCCATACATTTTAAAAATGGTAGTCTCGATCTATATATTTCTAAAATGTGGTAGATTTTATATCTCATCAAGTCAAAATAAAGTGTAGGTCAAGATGAAATCCATCACATTTTAAAATAAAATTTAAAAAAAAAAAACTAAAACCACTATTTTCAAAATGTAGTGACTAAAATCAATTTTGTTAAGAGCAAATCATCTCTTGATGGACACTAATGTTTTTGCACTAATCCATAATGGAATACATAACCATTTAATATTCAGTTTCTACATTGTTACTAAAATTATTATGAACTAAATTTTCTTTCAATATTAATTTCTTTTTAGGATAATGCCAAATAATGATAGCTCAATTTTATTTTAGTAAAGTTAATCAAATCATCAAAGAATATAGGTTAATTGATTGAACAATATGTTAGTTATTATCAATTTCCTAGTATCTGAGTTCAATTCCTAATGAGAAAAAAAATTAAGATGATAGATATTTTTTATCCCTCTAAATATGTAGAAGTTTGATTTTATTCTCTATAAATATGAAGAGAAAAAAAAAATCAATTTTAATCTTTCTCAAACGTATGACATAAAACCATATGGATAAAAAAAATGACATAAAACCATATGGATAAAAAAAAATGACATAAAATCATGCATCAAGGTCTTCATAACACCACTGCTAACGTGATAATTAATTAATGAATGGCGTACCATTTCCATTTATTCAAATTAAATGTGTAAAAGATCACTTATGACACATATCTAAATTAACAGTGGGGGATCAAAGTATGACATTTTAAATTAGAGACTAAATATGAACTTAAAATATTTTGAAGGACAAAATATATTTAATCATGGATTTAATTTAAAAACCATAACATATCATGCAGAAATTAAGAAAAAGAATCTTTTCAACATTTGATATGGCTGCAGGCAAGGTTGATTGGCTATCCTAGCAAGCATTGCGAAAATGCATTGCATGTATGCATTCTCGTTTTATGGTATGCAATGTTTTCCTTTAATTGGAAGTATTTAACAGTGAAGAATAGTAAATGCATGTACTTTATTTAAGGAGCAAGTGCGAGTGTGAGGGTGCAAGTTCCGTAAAGTGGGCACCTGGACATTGGAGGGGGCCATCATCTTCCATCATTTATTCACTATTCATAGATCATATCATAACTATTTTGGATCATAAACACAACACAAATTCGCCAGCCAGACCAAATGGCACTACTGCCAGCTTTTTTTAATCCTCTTTGGTGTGTCATCTCATGAATTAACTATATATATTAAATATTCAAGAAAAAATCTTTAGGCTTAAGGCTATAGTAATATTTTCTTTTATCAGAATCAGAAATCATAAGTGTTAGAATCTAATGAAATAAGAGGTTAATCTCGTTCAGGATAAGTATTATTACTTATATAACATAAATTAATTGTGAAATTTAACTTTTTTATTAAAATAATTATAAACAATTAGAAAAGTATGAGTCTCAAGTCTCCATCCCTCTACCAAAGCACAAATTAATCCAACGCTGATCTTTATAAATCTCATTTCAGCAACCCAAGAAAACCTGCTTCATCTAGGTACTGTAAAATTTCTTTTGGAACTTCCAAAATGCCATTATGAGTTGGACATGTGCTCGTCTCACTTGCAATATACAATCATTCTCATATTCCAAATATGTTGAGACACA
Source organism: Glycine tomentella (assembly GCA_007407185.1). Lineage (NCBI taxonomy): Eukaryota > Viridiplantae > Streptophyta > Magnoliopsida > Fabales > Fabaceae > Glycine > Glycine tomentella. The sequence continues at coordinate 1,317,881 of PYAF01003482.1, read as the reverse complement.
TGCATATCCTGCATCCATAACACATCGGGCTCTAGTGGTCCACAATGTATGCTACATAAGGAAGAAGTCCATGAAGACGCCATTTATAATAATATCACCAAAAGATCCTGCATAAATTATCATAAAAATATTATGAGCAAATAACAAAAAAAATATTTAAGTAATATCCATCATAAATTCAGAAAAAAATATTAAAACAATACAATGCAATGTAATTAAATTAAAACATTGCAAATTTGTTCAAGAATGTCAATTAATTAAACGAAAATTGATATTTTTTTGTTGAGAAAAAAAGTGGAAGAACATGAACTCACCAAAACTACCGCAGGTGCCATACTAAAGTTGTCACTAGAAAATTACCTAAAAATTATTATTCAAGCCTAAATTATAAGCATTTTTATTCGATTATAGTCACTCAATTAGAGATTAGAGATTCAACCCACCTCTATAAAAAAAAGGTAAAAATTATACTGAATTTTTAATCATTTATGTCAAATCTCATTGGTTTGACACCGTTTATCTCGTATCAATTTACGGGAACTTAGAAGTACGTAAAGAAATTATTAAACGAAATTTAATTAATCAATAGAGATACATAACAAAGACAAAAAATAAATGAAATGTACATCTCCTTCTCTCCTCCACTCGAGAAAAAAAAAATGAACTTTGATCACGACAACTTCACGTGAATTATTTCTTTCTCATCTGAAATTAAGAAAGATACGTTGATATTTGTTGATATTGTATTTTTCTTTCTTTACAGTTTCTCTCATGACAAGCGAAGCTAAAAGAAGAGAACCGAAAAGGTTGAATTCCAAATATATTGATAGGAAGAGACATGAACATGTATAAAGAAATTGAAATAAGCAGAAATAATTGACGGATTCTTGGCATCTATACAAACATTCATCAAATAACTGACGTCAAGAACGTGCCCACTTCCCGAACATAAGAAAAACAGTATAGGTTTTAGGGGAAAACGGTGGGCAAGTAGAATACCAAATTGAGCCTGTGACATGCAATAATAAAGGCATATCATATATCATATGCTAGCTCAAATTTATCATTGAAAAACAACAAATATCATATCTTATATACATTCCTTATGGTTTACGGTTTACCTATATATATGTAAGTGTTGTGGTTCATTCAACATTTGGAGTTCAAAGATGGGCATTCGTCTAGTACTTCCGGAGATGTTTCAGCATGCAAAGGTAAATTTTACGAGTGAGGTCTCATTCAATGCATCAGTTTTCGGGCCAAAGTTCAAACACTTTTGATGTCCCAAAAGGTCACTTTGCTTTGTATGTGAGAAACGAGGAATGTAAAGAGTTTATCCTAAATGTATTAATCATATCATTCTATAGTATTTATACACCAAGCCTAATAGTGTCTAGTGTGAGGAAATATGTTGAGAAAAACTTAAGTATCACATTGATTAGATATAAGATCACAATGAAATATATAAGTAGAAAAATAATCTTCACCCCATAAATTAATTTTTAGAATTGAATTAGACTAAAATTTATATTTGAAGATAGTATAATGGAAAATATTGTTTTTACGTAATATTTCTCTCATATCATTCCCATTAGCAATATTAACCCTTGTTTCGTTCAGGTTGCGTTTGTTATATACTATGGTATAAGACAAAGATGAAGTGTACGGAAATAAATCCTTGAGTTAAGGATAATTTTTATCATGTGTATTGTATTGTTTGAAATACATGATATGATACCTTGTTGTGGCTAGTAAATAATGTTTGTGAAACAAAACAGAGATAGGAGTATGCGTGTCTTAATATTTTATATTTGGGTACAAAAAGTTGTCCCCATAACTTTCTGAGTAACAACAAGCTAAGTTTTTATCTGATCAATTTAAGTTATTTCATAATTTTTTAAAATTAAAATATTTATTTTGTTGTAAATTTTAGCAAATCAAACGAACTATGAGTTTCTATTTTAGCAAATCAAATAATATGAACGTTATTTGGCAAAATCAGACAGTATAGCATGCCTACATGTTCAATCAATTTCAATTGTCTATGAAGTTAACTTCAATTTGGACACAGAGGTTTCAACATGATATTTGTTTATTAAATAATTCAGACTACTTGCCGTCCTGACTTACTGATTAATGATTATAGGTAAATATCAACATTGTGGTTCTATGTCTAGTGTGTTGGTTGCGGGTTTTGACCCAAAGAAAATGTGAATTAAGCTGCATTTACGGGTTGTGTTAGATTAAAAACATTCCAAACTTTAAAGAGATAAGACCACCTTAGACAGCAAAATTTTATCTTCTAGGACAATTGCATATTAGAACTCAAAATTGAAATCACTGCTTAAATTAAAATAATTTCACATCACATATTTGGTGATAATTTTTTTTTAAACTTTGAATATCTTATTAAGTGTTATGAATATTAATTTTTTTATTTTATATTTAAACATTTATCTTTTCCATAAAAAATGTTATAATATTTGTCAAACCAACGAGTTTAACCCAACACAACCCACTCATAAGGATTTTTCTTCCTACACCAGCCAATTTTCTCATACATCCAGTAATAAAACGAAAAACCAAAAATAGTCTTTCATAAGGTTCATACATATTGACCAATCCATAAGGTCCATACAGATTGAAAAATCCGTAAGAATCTTATGGATTGTGAATCCATAAGAATCTTAGGAATTATGAATCATCTTCCCCAAGCCAACCACGTCAGTCTGCAACACCGATGCCACTAGAGCACCTGCCTGGCTCCAGTTCCACACGTGGTGCGGCATCTTGATCTCCGTAGGCAACACTACCCACATCTTCTTCGTCAAGGCCTCCAACTTAGGCTTCACGCTGAAGAGATACAACTCCTTCTCTGTCGAAAACATCAACGGCATCAACTCCAGTGGCGCCATTATCGACGATGCCACGTTGTCTGCGTGATACCCTGACACCTTGTCTTCTGATTTCAGTGATGCCAGAACCAGCTCCTCCACACCTAATTTCTTCCCAAATAGCTTGTTCACCGCCACGACGACCACGGTGACGCTGGATCCAATTTCGTTTCCCAAAGGCAGGCCCTTCTCCAGGGCACGGAGCTGGAGGCGGGGGGATTAGGAGCAGTTGCAACAGCAGAAGCATGCGTCGTAGAGGGAGGCAAAGGGGAGGGAGTGGAGGCCGGAGATGGATGGAGGAAGGTGGTCTGGGCGTGGCTGTGACGGCGGGCGACTGATACGGATTGGCCAATCCGAATGAACCTTATGAAAGGGTATTTTCGATTTTTCATTTTATTATTGGATGTATGAAAAAATTGGCTGGTGTTGAAAGAAAATATCCACCTATAAATGCAAGGTAGCAGTTGGATCGGAGTAAAAAATAATCTCCTAGCCCAACCCACTTTCAACGAATGGGCCAAGGAAAAAAGAAACAAATACACTATCTTCGGGTGTCATCAAACACATCAAGAATCAAGATTGAAGGGACCCGCAATTGTGGAGGGTTATGGATTAACAAATTATAGTCCTTATCCCATAGAGTTATAGCCATTCAAGAAATATTCATATCTTTGTGAACAGTTATAAATCTAATACTATGAATTTATGATGATTGATAATTTGATATTGATGAACACCAACGTATGAACGTACATTTTGTAAGTTTAAGTCCTGTTGTTGTTGCCCTAATACTAATACCGGTGACCAAATATTTTGGCAGTGTGTTACATTCACATTCACATTCACATTTTGATGATATCCTACGTTGCCATAAAGATATCTTTACATGATTACCAGTCACGTACGTACCGACTCTAACAAACGTACACTGCAATTTGCACCGTCTAGATATTGTTCTTTGACTGCTTGCTGATGCTCATTCTCTTGTCAACCTTTTTCTAGAACAATCAATAATTTCTTACTTCTCTGATTTTTAATAATTGAATATTCTTTTGGACTGTTAAGCGTTAACAGATGCTCATACATACTATTGCCTCTAGATTAAATATTCATTTTTTGCAAGATTAGGACTGCGTTGCATATCTCCTAACTGGCATTGCTAAAAACTAATGAGAAGATTAGTGTAACATACTAGTGTGGAATTTTCTTCGTTAGTTATAACTCCAACATTTGTGCCAAATTAGTTTGGTTCTTGGTTTGTATAACTTTCATTTTGTCATCTCAAATTTTAAAAAGTATTATACTTTATCTATTTAAACTTATAAGTATAGTAAGTATCCGATTTTATTTTTTTATCATAATTAAGATAAGTATTTTTTGGGTATACAAGGACTGTACTGACATTAAAGTTTAAAACCTCATGCAAAAAATCAATTCATGACGATGAAGATTTTGTTAGAAAAAATAAAATTCACTTTAATAATCTATATTTTTTTCAGAACCTAAATATAAGAATTGTGATTTCAAACCATTTTTCATTTGACAAATTTAAATTGAAATGACAATTATATTTTAAAGTTCATGTGTCAAGTCTTGTTAAATTTCTTTTCCCAAGGAATCAAACTTTTTAAACAACATGTCGTCTTAATGATACTTTCGATCTATATGTTTTTGGTCGTACTTTTTTTGTGTTTTTTTTTTATGGTATGTAATGTCATTAATTGAATTACATACTATTATAGCTAGGCTAATAGGCTTGTGATATGTTGTGTTATCTTTGTAATAGGCTAAAAACATATCTAAGGAGTGGGGCATGGAAATCAACGGTGTAATGACTAGTCGACAATAAAAACTACCTAGAGAAAACATATTCTGAAAACGAAAAATAGATAGGAAAAATGCTTTAGCGGTTCGAAAAATATTGCCTATTTCATCAAATTTTCATTCTTATTAATTTCCATACTATAAGTTTTCGGGTAGAAATTTTATTTGGAATATTAATTTTAATGGAGTTAATAATTACAAACTTTTAACTATGTCCTATAATTGACTTTTAACTGTGTTATAATTAATATTCCTGCATCTTGCATCCAAAACAACTTATATGTTCATGAATGTTCAGTATTAATCTATTAATCTATTAAATTAAGTGTAAGTCTATGAAATTATATATTTTCATATTATATGTTTAATTAAATTTAATTTGTAATTTATAATTTTTGTTAATTTAAAACATTTATAATTTGAAATATTTTAATTAATTTAACCATATAACGTAATAGGATTATACTAATCGAATACGTATGGTTATAACATTGCCGTGTTATATTTGTACGTAAATTTAAGGCTGAAAACATATCTAGAGAGTGGGACCGTAGAAATCAGTGTAATGACTAGTGAACAATAAAAACTAACTAATAAAACATCTCACCCGAAAAAAAGGAAAATAATCTAAAGTGTTAATGCTCTTGTTGTTTGTAAAGTGTTAGCATTTCATCAGATTCTTAAACTTCCATTTTGCTAAATGCTAACTACCCAATCCGAATCTTGTCGGTTCTCTGAACAAGTCTAACATCCCTAAGCATAGTTTTCTATTTATCAGCTAAAAAATGCATTCATTAGAAATAAAGGTACCAGTGGTACCAAGATCAAATGCAAGCAACTGAAGCAAGTCTGATACTAACGTATCTGTTAAAAAAATCAATACCCCTCAAAAAATTAAACTAGCACTGAATACAAACAGGTTAATTATATATTTATGGTGTTGAGAAACCTTAAATACTATAATTAACTTTTTTCACGGGAAATAATCTTATCCGAACTTAGTAAAACATCAGTTCTCTTTCAAAAATATTTAATGCAACTGAGCATGGTGTGCCGGTTTACTATGCAACCGTGAGAGAAAGATTGACGTTAACATGGTTTCAACAGTGAAAAAATAAAAATCTAAAACAAATAAAGTATTACTCATGCCTAGGCTCACCTATAGTGAATATTATTCACTATTGATTGATTCCATTTCTTCTGTCACCGGAACTTAACTGTAAAAACCTTCAGTTTGTGACCACTTCAATTCAATATTTCATCTGGTCTCGAATATATGTATTAAAAAATTTATTATCTATTGATAGCAAATTTTAATTATATATATCTTATTTAATGAAATTATTTCTTAAATATTATTTATTTAATAAAGACATATTTTTTTATGTTTGATATTAAATTTCAATCAATAATAATTTAAAAAATTATTTTTAATCAGAAACAACACAATTTAATAAAATTAACTAATTTTCTTAATAATTATAAAATATTTCTTTCTCTGTTTAAAATCAAGAATGGAGGGAATATTCTTTTTTATATTGATGTTGTTTAAGTGTTGTTTTTAAAATATCTGTGATGTTATTTTTTAAGATTTTAGTCCACGTACAATATATAAAGAAAATAAACTTAAATAATTTAGTCTTTTGTTTAAAGAGTGTGAATAATCATATTTATATTTGTCTTTTTATTTAAAGATAAATCTAAATAAGATTAAAAACAGAACAAAATTATATATATATATATAAAAGCAGTATGGCCTGGGAATCCTAATAGTCCCACCCCAACAGATAATGTCCATGAATGTTCAGTATTAAATTAAGTGTAAGTCTATGAAAGACACAAGAAACAAAAGACTAGTTTTTGGTAGGCAAAAACGTTGGAGGGTTCAATAATATATGATGAATATGAAGTTAGAAACTTATTTGGATCTTCTTGCCGTGCCTCGCTGCCTTGCTGAACTGAAAAACCAAATTGGAGCTCATTGTTCAATTAATATTAATCAGAGGCAAGTGGCAACGTTCCCACAATTCTCAGCCTCTTGGATGTGTTTGGAAATCATTTTGCATTCCTACCTTCCAAAACATAAAAATAGGAAACAACAATTTATCTCTTTTCTGTTGAATGGACATTTGTAGATTTGCAACTGCAATAAACACATACCTCGTGGTTCCTCCATTTATTAATTTTTGATTCTATTGTTCTAATATGTGGAGAATCTAGGACCCATAGACAATGGAGGCAAGGGCAATGTATTTAAAAAAATCTAATAAAAAATTATCGTATATATGAAGATAAAAATAAATGTTAAAATCATACAAGAATTGTCACCGTTTAATCAAGATATGTCTATGCAAGAAGAAAACGAATTGTAACGACAAATAGTGAATCAAACTATCGTAAAATAAAATGAGAGTTGTAGAGGAAAAAAATGTGCAAGAAGAAAAAGTAGAATGAAACACATGAGATAATCAACAAAAAAAATTACTGACTTTATCGGAGAAAAAATAAAAATAGACTTTCAAATTAATATGTAAATAAAATAATAATAAACATATAAGAAAATAGAGAAAATGAAATAATTTGTTCAAACACATAAAATAAGATATATAAACATTAAAATAAGAGAAATATATTTATTTCTCTTCACATGAAAATAAGTGAGAGATACAAACATATAAAATTAATTAAGAAGTGTAAAATATAAAATTTTGACATAAATATAAATAATTTTATTAAAATGAAAGAGTATATTTATTCATCCTCAAATATATATGGATCCGTCCATGAATGTAATTGTAGATTTTATAACAAGAAGTAATGAAAGACAAACACTCTTGCATATAAAACATTTTAATATTTGCGTTCCTCTAATCTCTTTCCCCTCTAGGTATTAATTAGAAATTAGTGTTTATTAATTTTTTATCCTTATATATAAATCATTGAAGTGACTCCATTTACTCTATAATATTTTATTTCATAGACAAGAAATAGAGTGAAGATGAGAGAAATCCGAAAAGAAAGAAAAAAAAACGTTTATATGTTTGATTGTAATGAAATTTGGAAGAAAATAAAATTAAAGACGTAGGGTTTATATCTTATTTTCATTATATTTCTCACCTATTTTGATTCAATGCTTATATTGTCTGTAATTTTTCTATATTTCTCCTAAACCAAACAAACATATGTATTTCTACTTTAACTTTCATCTATTTTTATTTATTTTCATTCATCTTTATTTCTTGCATGTTTCTTTCCTTCCTAATAAATGGAGCCTGAGTGACTTCTAATGCGGAGTGGTAAGTGTGAAAATATTAAAAACCAAAAATTTAAAAACAATTAATATTTTCAATAATTAAAAATAAGAAATTGACACTTGAAAAAAGAAAAAAAAAATGGAAGGAAAGAAACAAGAGTCATTCGCAACGTAACGAATCTTCCTAGAGTGAGGTAACGACATAGATGGACAGTTATCATTTTCAGCGTACGGCACTCTGTTTTGCACACTCTAGCCAGCGCTGCCTCTTTACAGTGTGAATTAGCAGTGGACTTCTCCGATGGAACTTAGCTGGCTCCTTTGAAGTGGAATTCAACAATGCCATGTGATTCTAAAATCGTATTATGACGTAGGACCAACAAATACTTGGGTGGAGTAGTATTTAATTTAGAGTTTATTTGAATACAATGTTAAAAGTGTCTTTTTAAGAATTTTTTTTTATTAAAAATATAAATTTTTTAAAAGTATTTGTGATTTGTATTAAAAAAGACTCTTATTCTTTTAAATAAGATTTGAATTTAAATTTGATGAATGAAAAAAATATTATTGACGTGGGACCCTCACGCCTTAGCATTACTCAACCATGAGTTGGACATGTACGGCTTTCCACTCTGTGCTCGTCCTATAAATATTCCACACCACACTCTTCATTTTCATAACCAAATCCAATTCAATCAACACCATTCTACTACTACACAAAAACAAACTCCATTTAACGTTTGTTCTGTGATGGGTATTCGTTTGCCGTTTATGGTTCATGCAGCAAAACAGACATCGTCGTCATTCAAGTCCAATGTTCCAAAGGGGCACGTGGCAGTTTACGTTGGAGAGTTGCAAAAGAAGAGGTTTGTGGTTCCAATATCGTATTTGAACCACCCTTTGTTTCTTGATTTGCTAAACCGCGCCGAAGAAGAGTTTGGCTTCAATCATCCCATGGGGGGACTCACAATTCCTTGCAAAGAAGATGCCTTCATCAATCTAACCTCTCAACTGCGTGCCCTGTGAAACATATCTATTTGACCACTACCACTTACTAGTATTGACTTTTTTTCCACCCCTATACCTCTTTGGGTTTTTCCTTCTAACTCATTCAGTCATTTTGACAAACACAAAATGTTCTATATCTCTTAATTTGTATAATACTACTACTGTTCAAAATGTATTAACTGTCTGGAGAATCAAAATTGATCGCCATGGCAATTGTAACTTCTACTCTCGTCTCTCTCCCTGTAAACTCGACAAATTGTTTATTGTTTCAAAACTTGTTATTCGAAAATTCCGTCTCCAGAGTTCAATTGCTGGCGGCGCATCTTGTAGAGTTGTAGTTACTAGTTACATAAGGAATAAACGAGTTGAAATATTCAGGTTAGTAAATATTTGCATAAAATGCTGTCAAAACAAAAATGTTTGCATAAATTTTTTTTTCCATAAATAGATAGTTTAAATTTGATCTATAAATAATTCAAGTTTATACTTCGTAAGTTCTTTCTTGAAAAGAAAAAGTTTTGGCATAAAAGTTCGTAAATGATTTCAAATTGGATTTTCTCATGTGACACAAAAAACAAAGGTATTACAATATAAAAAAATAAAGAAAACATGGTAAACGATAGAGAGAAAGAAGAATTAGAAAGAAATAAAGAGGCGGGAGGGAAGTTGGAGAGGATCCACACCCATAAATTCTCAGGTAAATAATTTAATTATAAATTATTATTATTATAGTAAATTTATTGATTTTAAATAATTCTCTTAAGAATCATACCAATAATTATCTTTTGATTGGAGCAAAACAGTGTGTAAAAAATAAATTCTCTGTATAATGATAAAGTATTAATTTTATATAAAAAGAGATATTGTAATTTTATCACAAAAATGATTATATCATTTTTTATTTAAATACTTGTTATCTTTTAATTGATATGTATTGTTAGTGTAAAAGTTTATACACTATTAACCAATTGAAATTTATCCTTAATACTTTTAAGATAAATATTATAAAAAAAATAAGAAATCTATTGTACATGATTATTTATAGTTGGATGACCATGTAAACCTTCAAATTGTCCGTGCATGTATTATTTATTCATACTTCTTTATTTTCTTTCTTTTCTTACTACATAAAAAAATCTCTTAATTACTTAAGTAAGAGATTGTTTATTGTGTGTTTACAAAACATAATAAAAACTAAAAAGTCTCATTAATGAAATCAAAAACAACTTTAGAATATATATGATAAATAAATAAAAAAACAATCAAGTTAATAAACTTAAAAGAAGTTAAATATAAAGTTTTTCTTACATGTTTTTTCATAAATTAAATTCAGACATTAAATTTGACTATTTATTTCGGTTGAAACTTCGAGAATATAGAAGTACTAAAACTCATTAAAGGTGTTATCTTTTCTCAAATGGATTTGGACAGTAAACCTCTTACTTAAATGAGTTAAATTTTAACACTAATTTTTTTTTTGTTACAAATCAAATTTAATTTAACTTTACATGCTACACTTGGCTCAACTTATATTCTTGTAATTAACTACTTTATTTTATGGGTAAATAACCATTTTTGTCTCTAAATGTGTAGAATGCTAAAAAATTCATCTCCGAAAAGATGAAAATTCAAATTTTTGTCCTCGAAAGTGAATAAAGTGAGACAAATTCATTCATCTGTTAATTTTCATCCGTTATTTTTGTTGTTTCATATTTTTGCTTTATTATATTGTTTCATATTTTTGCTTTGAAATTTTTAATGTGACACTACCTTATCCAAAATATGAGACTCAAACAAAAATATACAGTCATTAAGTTAATCATTATAAAACAAATGAGACTCAACTTGATTTTGTTAATATCTAATGTTATTATCATAGAAATTTAAGAGCAAAGATAGATTATGCTTATTTATCAATATTACGTTTCTTATTATATTTATTTTAACTTATGCTTGTTTTTCTAATTTTTTAAGTGTTTATTATAATTTTATGCTTGCAATAATAAAAAAAAGGGAAAGATGAAGATTAAATTAATTTTGAATAGAGCGCTGACAAATTCGTCTCTGAATGTGTCAAGTAGGCTCTTTCAATTAACGATAACAGACAAAAATTAACAAATGAATGAATTTGTCACACTTTTTCACTTTTGAGAACAAAAATTTGAATTTACATCTTTAGAGAACGAATTTGTCAATGTTCCTTACATTTAGGGACGAAAAAGACTATTTATCCTTATTTTATTATCCGCACAAATATTATGCTCCAAACAGCTAGATTCGTCTCTGATAGAGGCAGAAATATATGGGGACAAGTGTATAAGAGAAAAAGAGCTGTTAAAGCAGGGAGAGAGGGCAGTTAACTAACTAATTAATTACTGCAGTTAGTTAGTTAGCAAGAGGGAGAATTATAAATAGAGAAGGAGAGAACGGAGAGGGGGTTGTTGAAACTGTGGAGGCTGAGTGAACCTCGAATTCACTCCCAA
>PYAF01003482.1:1253284-1304801 GCA_007407185.1 Glycine tomentella | reverse complement strand
AGTTAACTAACTAATTAATTACTGCAGTTAGTTAGTTAGCAAGAGGGAGAATTATAAATAGAGAAGGAGAGAACGGAGAGGGGGTTGTTGAAACTGTGGAGGCTGAGTGAACCTCGAATTCACTCCCAATTGTAACTCTTGATTGAATCAATAAAGAAATTCCTCTTCTTTCCCAATTTCTCTGGTCCAGTTCTTATCAGTCTCTAACCTGTCTGGACTGCTGCAGGTGAAAGGCTTTCAATATTTGAAAAGATGGAAATCAAAATGATAAACCAGTAAATATACCAACAACTCAACAAGGAGTTAACTTGAGCTGTTATGGACTTGCGTACTTTAAACAAAGAAGTGATCAAAGATTTGAGTTCTAACTCGTGTATAAAAAGAACCAAGTTAAGAGGGGACAAACAACCTCTAACCCTACGTTTGGTTGAGTTCAAATTAGTAAGAAGGGAGAGAAATTTTTCAAAAATTAATGTGGATTTCACATACCTACCATACTACAAACAGGATGATAGAACATAATGAAAGAAAATAATGAAAGAACTTATAAATATCAAAATCATCTAAATTTTTTTTCCATTTGCCTATTTTTTAGTTTACAACTGGAGAGTTCTAGACAAAAAATACATACAACAATAGCACATACATGAAATATCTGCATCTCTATCATCATACATATATATAATCCGCGTTGCAAAGGCCATGACATAGCTGCAGGTAATCACAAAAGAACGATGCCATTTGTATTCTATCGCGGGTATGACCTTGTTCACCAAAATGAACTTGATGAGATGTCCTACACTTTCCCCGCTCCTAGCATTCAATGGCCTCAGCACTCAAGAAGGCATTATCTGCTTTCTTGGGTCTAAATCACTCTTCTATTTATACCATTATGATGAAGGAGCTTTCAACTTATATATTGAAAAAACATTAGTGGAGAGGGGGCAGGAAAGATAGTATTAGGCAAAAATCAATACATGTACACTTAATCCAAAGACAGATTGCCAATTCGGATGTTTCGTTGCTGATTACTAATATTTTTGCCCAGTCGTGATAGGGATGAGTTCCAATCACCTGGTTTTCCACTGAATGTTGGAGATCCCATATTAACACTGAATGGAGATGCAAGTTTCGGCTGAAACCATTTTTTCAGAGCCAAAGCACCAATTCTAAGCTTCCCATTCGATTCACTACCTTGGTGAGGAATCTGAAGCCTCCTCAATAACGCTCCAACTGCTTGGCCAGCTCTGAAGCCAAAATATTGCATATTTGTCATACAAATTTCTTAAACAACAATTTTTGAACAGATTGTACAAGAGAGAATTTCATACTAAAAAAATTGAATAACTTCACACAATAACACCTTCCAATTTTCCAGTCACATGTAAATCAGACATTTATGACAAACAATCTCCATAAAATATAATGCAAACAGCAAAAATACTCAGATGAACCTGCAAGTATAGCAGGGGTAGTCAATCACCTGCTTAAAACTATAAGAAAAATTTAAGAAACTTGAAATTTGACTTGGTTGTGCAGTTTGACCACTGACCGACCACTTGAGATATTCTATTTTACATATACATCTTGTTACTAACATGTAGATGTGTCAAATATAGAATGACTCACTAAAATCACTATCAGTAGAAAATACAAATGGCAGCCAAAAAAATATGCCAATGTACAAATGTAATGGATCATCAATGAAAATATAACACATGTAATAACTAATACACATGAAGTGTTTTCATTGGAAAATAGCACCAAAATACCAACAGAACAACGTCCATTAAGATTTCCCAATTTGATATAGCAACCAAAATTATATATAGGCTTTGTGCATTTAAACATAATGTGTGTTCCTCTGACTCAACAAATTTGGATAGTAGTTTATATTGTACGTTTGAACAATGGATTGTTGCAGATATGTGGGGCAACTATATGGTTAAAAACATGTTGACAATGGATGCATTTGTGATTGACTATCTCACCTTCCTCCAAGGTTAATAATCTTCTTCCCCTTGGGAGACACAACTTCTGTTTTCTCTACAGGCAATAAAATGATTATATTGGGTAATCTTGCACCTGCAAAGAAGATTTTCATGGGGATCCCCGACCAAAGAAGTCAGTAGACTATATATAATGTAATAATTTCTGCCATTGTCATCTGTTGGTTTAGTAAGCTCATAGTAAATACACCTATGGTAATTATTAATAAAGTTTACTTAAACAAATATGGTTAAAAAGGAAAAAATAGAATCCTGAAATAGTATATTAAAAGAAAAACTGCAAGTTGTAGACTTAAATCATCACCAATTGAAAATTTCAAAATGGACCACCAAGAGATTGATCTGGCAAAATGTCATAATAACAAGGTTTTGTTCACAATATTTGTTGCATAATTACCAGAAAACAAGTCCTTATATTGTTGGCAAAATCATAAAATAGAAGGAAATATAAAGCCGTACTAAGAAAGGGATGCAGACTGACTAGCTTATGTTTGATAATCATGTTGTGTTGAAGCAGATAATGATACTCAAGTAAATAAAATAAAGCATATTTTTTATAATCATCGGTTGCCAGCTTTTCCTTTCCATACTATCATAGCAAAGGAATCAGAAAAAAAAAAAAAAAAATCAACTTACACTGTAGATTGAATTCATTTCCTTATCCATATATCAGAATCACAAGTCAATACTCAGTAGAGTATGTTTCATGTAAATAAACTCAAATTAGCAAATTAACTCATTTTTAAAGTTTCAATTGATCTCACACAAGAATTATAAATAAAGATAAGAATAGAAAATCTTTCTTTGAATGAAAAATTCAACAAGTAAAATGTAGCACAATATAGTTAAATGATGATGGTATTACCTGCTGCTAGTCGATGCTTGAGACCTTTCAAAACTGTTAAGAGGTATACCTGTTAACATTTTCATGGATTTAGGGATATGGATTTAACAATTACAGTAGCACAAATGTCTATCTACTGCATATGTTTGCATGTCAATATTGCAAATGTTTCAGACGTTAACAAAGTATGACAGAGACGTGAATAGTTAAGAAGAAGGGAAACAAGAGGCTATTGTATCCATCATTCAAATTTTGGAGCAAATTTGCACATTAGTATCATAGTAGATCACATATATGCACCAAGTATCAAATGTGGTTATAAAATAAAACCTAAGAGTACTGCACACAGACAGAAAAAAAAAAAGGTAAAACAACTCTCGAAAAACAAGAGTAGAAACTAAAAAATACTTTGATGTAGGTAAAAATATTTCCATTTATTTATCTTGTGTGCTAATTATATGTACAATGACTCTAAAGACTTTTTTTTGCAACAATTAAGCTTGTAAGTTAATCTTGGAATATAGTAAGCATATAAAGGTTTTCATGACTATGGGATGGGCTTGGCTTGGGTATGTTACTTATACCAGACCTGGTTCCTATAAATGGAAATACAGTGATTGTAATCCCCAAATACAATTGAGTTAATGAATCTGCCACATAAGTTCTCTCTTCCTCTAGCCTTTCACAGCTAAAAAGCAAACCTTTTATGCAACATAAATAATCATTGTAGGAGTTAGACAAGCTCACCTCAGCAGTAGAAGCATGCAATTCTTTAGCATCAATAACAATAGGACTCACTTTAAATGATACAGATGGAACAACTCCATGTGAAGCAGATTCCTACACAATTATTACATCATCATATGATGGTCCCAATTCCAATAGAAACAATAAGACACAATATACTGAATAGAATTAGTTTCAGCTCCATACTGACCTCAAGTATTGAAAAAGCACGAGGATCATATTCACCAAATCCATCCATTAATGAACAGAGGTTTGAGCTTCTTGAAGTTTCTGCATGTACTCCTAGGTTCTCAACAAGTCTATTTTTCACAGATGTATCATAAGGGAGTTGCAGGCATCCCAGAATTTGTGGCAATATTTCAATTGTAGGTTTTCCACCGGCTTCAATTGTTTCACGATACACCATTAAGGCCAGTGATGTCCTTTATAGAGTAAAAGCAGCATTAGACTTCCACAAAAAAAAAAAAAAGTAGAAGAGAAGCCTGAGATGGTCATAAAAAACAGGGCATGGAGATTAACAGACGTCCTCATGTTATTAGTTCTTTTCTTTGACAGAGTCAATTGAGTAAGAACGAGAAGGAAAAAAGGATTATTTCAAACAAAATGTTATAAAAATGCAAATAGTTTCACTATAAAAAAGCGGCATCCTGACATGCATAAATAAACACTTAAATAAAGAATCGTGTCTTAAAAAAGTTGGAAAATTTAAATAACATATACCATTTATTATCAACTTGTGGCCGCCCTGAGTCAAAAGATAAAACAGGCTCACCAACAAAGCAAGCTTTCTCAAATCTCCGCTGGCACATTCCTTTCAAAGAAATCAAAGTGCTATCAGAATTTACAAACCGTAAAACTCTCAAGGCATAATACATGAATAGATTTGCGCCACAAGATAACCAAAGTCCATGACCTTTTGCTTTATGTTCTCAGAAAATTAAGAACTAATCCCATAAACAAAATTCAAATCATATCATGAGAGTTCATCATGATTTCTGTATTATTTTTTTATAAGAAATGGCCTTATAGGAATATTTCCTATGCAATTGCACACAATTAACTAACAGGAAAAACACATAAATTGTGAACCAATATGTAAGAATCTAAACCCATATACTGCAAAAATGACAAAGTATTGTTATTATACTTGTATAAGATACCAATACTTGTATGCTAGACAAGGAGTATTTTCCATTTTTTTAGAAAATTATTATTGCTACATTCGGAATACACCTCTGATGCTTTCAATAGGACTAACATTTATATAGAGTCACAACTGACAACTTCATTTTAACAGGACTGATGATGCTTTTTGTGATGCTCTAAAATAGGTTGGGAGAAAATATGAAATTTTATGATATGTTCCATCGGGAAAGAACATATTTTGATATGGTCTTTTGCTATGATCATAAGTTTTTGTTTTGTTTTTTAAAAATTGTGATCACCATCCACTAATGTGATTGTATATTAATGAGAAAGGATATGTCTCTTTACAAACATAGTGAATTTATGTAAAATATGTTTTTGTTTTTAATTCATATTGACAAATCTAATTCTAATCATATCATATCTTGAATTTTTAAGGAATTTTTCATATCCTGTATATGTTTCGTATTGTACCCATGTTGTATTAAGTATTTTGGCTTTAAAGGTAATAAAACAAAAGAAAAATGCAAGAAAATCTAAAACAACAATTTTCAATGTATTTGCAAACATCACATAATGAGCCAACAATATTTTAATAATATACCTCCTAATGAGGAAGTTAAAGGTATACATAGAAGTGATGCAAGAAACTGGTCATTTTCAAAACAATATCAAAGAAAACTTGGATTAAGCTGAGCAATAAAGGGCCAGAATTGAATCTAACAAAATCCAACGAGACTCACCAATTATGCATCGACACATGATGAGATTAGGGGCTACACCTTCTTTTTTAGCTAGAGAAAGGATCATCTGAGCTGCCTCCACATCATCCTTTCTATCAATGCAGGCAAAATAGGAAATTGGTTGAGAAAGAACCTAAACTAAACATTAATTTGATGACCAAGTTTAGACCACTTACTTCTCACTTGCCACTATAAGTATTGAGAATGTGATACTGTTTGGGCACAATCCTAATCGTTTCATTTCAAATAAAACCTCCAAAGCTTTCTGAAATTGATCTCCATCACCTGTACGGAACTCTTGCAATGTTTAAACTCCATTTTCCCACTAATCAGCTAAAGTTAAACAATGCGACTGTACAGATCGGGAAAACGACTGCAGCAGCTATAAAATTGAAAATAAAGTTGGAAGTAACCATAATTCAAGCAAAACCAAGGTAGAGAGGGTTGTCACTCATGTGTTTTACAAGAAATGCTTTAGGAAAAGAAACGTTAAACAAAATCAAATCATTTTGGAAGTTATCTTAATTTACACTGTCCTTATCATAACTTAATAGTTATGCTATATTCTGGCACTTTGGTTATAGTTTCAGTTAGCAAGTTATTGAGTTCAGTTATAAGTTTGTTAATTGTTGCTTTCTGTAATTTAAAGTTCAGTTACCTGTATAAAAAAAAAAATGCTCAGTAGCTGTAATGGTGTCGAGGCAGATTAGCAGTTTCACAATAAAATTATCTCTGTTTTTCTCGCTCTTTCTTTCCACCTCTCCATTATTACTCTCTCTTTATTCCTCTCATTTTTTTTAATTCTGGTTGCCATATGTGACAAGTTTTTATAGTTGTTGCGTTGGTTAAGAACTTAAGAATATATTCCTAGGGGCATTTTAGTACTTAGTAATCAGAGTTTTAAATTCAGATATTTTATTTGTGTGTGTGTATATAGTGGCTCATTTCCTGGCTTCACTTGTTGACAATGGTCCCCGAACTTTGACTCGTCCCAAGTCGAGCAATAACTTACCAGTTATTACCCAAGAATGAACAATGAGTAGATTTTCAAGGAAAATGTTAGCTTTAGCTGTCTAGTCATGTGATAAGTCTCCTTTGGTCTTTCTTATCTCTCTATCTTCAGATATGTTTACTAAGCCTATTAACTTAAACTACCCTGAATTCACAGACCTTTAAATTTGCAGTTATTTTTTTAAAAGGAACTACTTTTCCAAGCTATTGAACAGCTTCCTTATCAAACATTTAGTGCTGAAGCTGTGAAGCATAAAGAATTCACAGCTTCAAGAACCTGAATGAATGTAATAATCAACAAAAGAATGAAAGGAAAAAAGTCAAACTTACAAAGTGCAGTGAGCAAAGCATTAACTGTTGAAACTGTTATCGTCAATTTAAGAGATTTAAGATATTCATATAACTCCAATGCTTTCTGCCAATTTCTTGCCTGGAATAAGCATTTGCCACTAGTTAGTAGCATGGTGAATTTAATGCAGGGGGAAAAAGATTTGAAAAAACATAACTTGCATGGAAAAGAAACATAAATGTACACAGCAGTTGTCAGTTGGATTTCATGGCTAAAAGATTGCCCTGGTAAGACCAGACTCATTAATGATGTTTTCATATTCATTCATGCCAATCTTGTTTTCCTTTTCTTTTCAACTAAAATCATATTACTTGACCAGACATACATTGCTACAGGCACCCATCAATGAGCTATATGACATTATTCCAATATGTATTCCTCCTTTATGGGCTTCTTGCAGGACATTAAAGGCAGCATCCAGCTTTTTAGCATGACCAGCAACATCTATTAGTGCACTCAGAAATATCTGCATGAGGAATCAACTTCTGTAAGCAAACAACAGTAGAGAAAGGATAAAACTTTGCATACAAGAATCAATCTTGTGTACATTATTATTATTATGTTTTAAAATAAACTAAAACTAAAGATTTTAATAATCCATAATTCCATATCACCAAGACATTTTTAAAAAAAAAAAAAAGTACCTCATCCGGGAGGATCCCTTTCTGGGTCATGTCATTGTATACAGTACGAGCAAATTCCCAATCTCCAGTTTGGCTGCAAGAATTAATGGCAATGGTGTAAACTTCTGGACAACCCTTTATGTTATATTTTTGTACCATCTTGTACACTTCTTGTGCTCGTTCAACCTGATAAAAAAAAAACAGAATATTGTTAAACATTAAATAGATTTATAGTAAAGTACAATAAACAGAGTAGCTGGGAAAGAAAGAAACCACACCTGACCAGCTTTTGTGCATGCTTTCAACAATGCTCCTATAGTTACGTGATCTGGGTCAATGGGCTGTGTTTCAGCTGCCATTTCTGCTAACACATCAAAAGCACGATCTACTGCTCCTGATTGGGCACAGGCAGCTATAAGTGCATTGAATACAACACGGTCTGGCTTCACATTCTACTGCATTAAACATGACATCAGCAGGTACAAGTAAAAAACTGGGAGGAACTCAACTCATACCACTGTGAATATAGTTCTTTAGAAATACATGTTGCAATAATTGTACCTTTGACCTCATAATTCCATAAGCACCAAATGCTTTAGCAATTTGCCCAGCTCTAGCGCAGCCATCAATAAGTGCTCCATAGGTATGAATGTTAGGTTCCACTCCAGAATTAACCATCTTGTGAAACACCTAAGCATACAGATTAACATATTTAATGGATACAGAATTTACAAATATATGACATTTAATAATATCATGCTATGGTGAGTTGAAGAGAGATATTATACTTCAAACATTAGATCAACTTTCCCACTCTTTGCACAAGTTAATATCAGAGTGGTATAAAGTTTGCAATCAGGTTCTAGTTGAGCATCCTTAAGAAGCTGCAAAACTTGGAAAGCCCCTGAATACACAATACAAATGTCACGAACTGAAAAGATGACAAAGAAGGAACATTTTAGAGGGTAATCAGGATATTTACCTTCTGAATCTTGGGAGCTTGCACACACCGACATAAGCATATTAAATGTACTCAGCATCGGATTTGGAATTAGTCTAATGAACTCAAAAGCTTCTTTGACCGCCTTTTGTTTCTTGCAGATGTTAAAAAACTTGGCATGATAAACCTATAACCAGAAAATAGGCATGTAAGAAAAACATAAAATTGAAGAACAGAATATCAAGTAACAGCCAGAAGTACACGAGTACCTTAGTCATGTCTAATAAACCCTTTGTTTCCATATCTTTAAGCAATTCTACACATTCGTGTAACCTAACAAAATAATTGTACTTTGGGATAAGCTCCTCAAGCTTAAAAGTAATAGGAAAAGAAGGTCAGATGGGCATCATGATCATGATATGGTCAACAAATAAGAAAAAGCTGAAGGGAGGAGCTTCACCTCATTGTTTCATTGAAAGCAATTTGTTTCATGTCTAAAATTCCAACAAGTAGTATTCTATTAATTAACGTCATTCTGTTTATCAGTGTTCATTGGATGCAGATCAGGTAGCAAATTACCTCTCCACTTTTAGCAAATTATTATATTTGCTTAGAAGCTCTGAAGAATCCATTTTCTGACCATCATGCACCCTGAATTGACCATTTGTTTGATCAACATGCACCTTGGTCAAGTGAGCATTCAAGGGGGGAACTTTGTTACCATTGTGATCCATACTTTCCCTTTCTCTTAAAGAGATGACACCTTTCCTCAAGTTTTTACTCACATGTTGTGGAGGGTAGCCTTCTTTATGACTGGAAATTTTAACTGCTCCTTTGACATGTTCTGAATCAATAAAAATGGTTCAGATAAAAGTTTTCTTTATATTTGGATTGTTCATCATGATACTACGTAAAGATTTGACCAATTATATCATCAATGAAATGATATGATAATGCATTTTCTTTCATGTAATTACCTGCACTTTGTAGAGGAATATCAGTAGATAACCCTGAACCTTTTAGTTCGCCATTTCCCATCACTGAGGGCAATCCTTTTTTATTCCTAAAAGAAACACGGGGAGATAATGACTTTAAACGACTGAGGGGTGTCATGGATCCGGTCGCAGGCTTGTTAACCTCATAAAACATGTACAGCCCTTCCCTAACTGATTCACCGAAAAGGACATCATCGTTGACAGCACCAAGTTCAATTTTTTCTTTAGTATGTCCATCGACTGTTGTCAGTGCATTGTTTACAGAAACAGAAGAAGCAGTATGCTCGGGTTCAACCATATTCAGAGGCGACTCATCATCAGAGTCAACTTTATCTTGACTTTCTTCCACTTGTATAGCCATTTCCTCAGCAAACTCTAACGGCTGTAATGAACTTGGTGAGAAAGCCACAGATAAAAAAGCCTCATCCAATACCTTGGAACCATTATTATTATTGACACCAGAGTCAAGAACAGAAGAAGAAGAAGAAGAAGAAGATGACTCCGAAGCCTCGGTCGTGACGGCCACTTCTTGCACCACTGAAGATTTCAGAAACGGAATGTGGATCTCGTTTTCCTCAAAGACACGGTAGTCCTCCCCATGGTGATCCTTCAACTTCCCAATCTCAGTCAGAGTGTTATCCCTTTGAAATTCCGTAAAACCAAGAATCTCCCTATCAATGACCCGGTTCCCAACATTAGTTCCTTGCGATGACAACGCATATTTTGCATGTCCCCGTCTCTGCATTAGTGAAAAAGTTAGAAAGGCGCTAATTATAGAAACGGAACAGATTCAATCAATTCACGAATTAGTATATTACTCTGTCTGTAAAAAATAGTACATCTAATTATAGAAAGAGAATAGAAGCAGTCAATTCACGAATTACATCAAACACAGCCAGTGAGAGAACAGTACGAACTTTGACAGAGACATTTTAGAAGCAGTAACACTCTATCTATAACACTAAAAATTAATCTAATCTAAGCTGAATTTCCTAAATACAAACCGAGTAATTAGTGAAATTCGATAATTGAACGATATTATCCAAAGTTTGCAAGTAATAACCAACGGAATTGGATGAGAAGTTAGCTAAGGAAGTTGGGTGAGGTGACCTGGTTAAGAGTCTTGTTCTTTTTCTTGTTGAGAGTGAAGTGGAGCCAGGAAACGGCAGAGAGAGTGACGACGATGACGACGACGATGACGGAGTGGGAATGGAAGGAGGCCTTGAAGACGAAGCGCGGGGAGTGAAAGCGAAGAAGACCTAAGTTGCTGGTGCGTTTGTTCCTGGAGCGAAGAGAAGGTGGCGTGGGAGGAGGAGGGCGGAGAGTGTGGGTGGAACAGAGGAAGTGAGTGCGAAGAGTGGAGAGGGAGGGAGTGGGGGAGGTTAGAGTGAGGGAGCGGTGGTGGTTGAGAGAGAGGTTAACTTCCATGGATGAAGAAGAGAGAGAAAGAGTAGATTTCCAACATTAGCAGAAAGGAGAGGAGAGGAGGTACTACCTTCTTTTGAGCAACCAGAGACACGACTTCTTGCTCATCCATTTTCCTGCTGACGTGGCGCATTTTTGTTTTTCCGTTACACACCCTCCCCACCATTTCATACGCGCTAACTTTTTACTTTCTGGAAATAAAATACACTCGAAAACTTTATATATCTGGTGCTTGTTTGGTTTAACTCAGGAAAAAAATTAATTCTAAAGTTTAAAATTAATTTTTAATACATTTTAACATGTTTGATTCTAAGTTTAAAAAAATCAGAATTGATTCTAAAAATTTAATATTGAGTACTGGTTTGACATTGAAGAATTAGTTATAAATCTACGATTGATTTTAGATACATTTTTATATGTTTGATTTTATAATAGAGAAGAATTTAAAATTAATTTTTGTCCTAAATTGAAATAATTTAAGTGATTTCTCCATTAAATCCAAAATTTTGTAGTAAATTTTACTCATAATTTTATAATAAAATATCTAAAA
The DNA here is from genome assembly GCA_007407185.1 of Glycine tomentella. Taxonomy (NCBI): domain Eukaryota; kingdom Viridiplantae; phylum Streptophyta; class Magnoliopsida; order Fabales; family Fabaceae; genus Glycine; species Glycine tomentella. Next base: position 1,293,419 of record PYAF01003482.1, on the reverse strand, counting down.
TCACTTCAAAATCAATTTTAACCAATTTTTTTTATTTAAAATAAATTTTATCAACACTCATTCAAACATATTAATTATGAGTTGAAACAAATTTGAGTAAGGTCTATATTGAATCCAACATTTTGTAAAATTACATTAACATGCATTTAGAACATAGATAAATATTAATAACAATTATATTTTTGAAAAAATATATAAATTTAGGACGAAATTATTATTATCAACTACCTTAACTATTTTTCTTAATCTTACTTAATTAAGTAATTGGATCTTATAAATAGAAATGAAAAAAATATTTAAACATAAATCACATTATTTCAAAATTAATTTTGAATCTTAATCTCGAACTATTTAATTCAATATTTAATAGACTATTTTTATATATAGTTTTCTTAAGTATAAAAGTTGTGACTCTGAATTAAATTATAATGTGAGATTCATCGTTTAAAGATAATTAACTACTTCTAAATGCCAAATTTGTTCATGTAATCCCTGCAATTATATACTTTAGCTTTGGGAAGAGCATGACCTAAACTTGCTAATCAAACAGTAACATGGCCTTGTCCAAAGTGAAGAGTAACATGGCCTTGATATCGATTGGCAATGATGATGTAGCCGTATACGGAAAAGGAAGAGAAGAAAAAATTCAGGTCAAGATAACAGCATCTTGAAATTGTGATTCATATTCACCTACTTATCCTTCGGCAACCTTTGCCCAACCGCCCTAATGCCTTGGAGAATTGCCATAAGCTTTGCAGGTTGTTTGAAAAGCTTATCTAAAATGTAGTGAAAATGTAAGAGCGTCTCACTATTAAACGCACGGCTTTGGTTTGTTTTTATTTTTCGTCAATCTAAATAATACTCATATTGTCCATAAATACTGTTAAATGACTATAAGTTCATCAAACATATTGTTAGTCCAAGTGAAATTAGGTGCGCATCTTGTATCTGCCAAATTCTGAGATACTTCTCCTTTGTATATGGCGATTTTCTCAACCTCCTGGTAATATGCTACATCGATCTGCTCCTTTCTTCATGGGAAAATGAGGATGATATTTACAAAATGACACTTCGAAGATCAAGTAATAGGAGTCTACAAGAGTTGGTGAGATGTTATATGTTCTATCTACTTACTTGGTGCCTGTCTCTCTATGTATTTTGTCTAATAGGCCTACAGTTATGGTTGGGGTAATCATTCCTCTAGTAATCTCCCCCACTATCTCCTCTTTTATGTGCCTTTGGTTGTCTCTTGACCATTCACATTAAGTCACATAGTGTAGGTGCTCGCATAGTTGAGCTAATACTAGGTCAGATAATATAATTTTTTTTAAAAAAATCTCATATTTAAATCTTATGAATAGAAAAACTTAATTCTTATGAATAGTAAAACTTAATTGAAATAAGAATTTTTTTTATAATAGAAAAATATAGGTACTTTATTAATGAATACTTTATATTTATAACATCATGAAAAAAAATTATAACTTTTGTTATTCATAAATATTTAAAGGAAAAAATTATTTAATACTTTTTTATAATAAAAACATTACAATGAAATGTGATTTGTTAAAAGTGTAATAGTCAAAGAAAAGAATGCAAAATAGAAAAATTACAAACACAAATAGGGAGCCCCTAAAGACTCTTCTCCTTGAGAACAAGTAACCTGTCATTCGGTAAGGCACCAAGGTTAGCTAAGTAGTCAACACAAAAATTTCCCTCTCCCAACTTATGTTTCACTTCTAAAAAAAATGAAATCTTAACATTTATTACATATGTGCATGTATTTTATCTCGAATATAATCATTAATTTTTAAATGACAATTATAAATACAATTTATTTTATAATATACATCATTCATTTCAGAGGAATTAAATATTGACGAAAGATGTTAGATAATTAAATTAACAAAAATTTAAATCAAATAAATATAAATAAAATAAAAACTATAAATGTAGAGTATTACTTAAAATAAGTTAAAAATTTGATAAATAGTTAAATTTGTCTTAGAAAGTGTAATAAAATTGATCTATGGAAATAAAAACAAAAAAAACAAATTTATTAATTTAAATGTGAAAAATATGATAAATTAATTATATGGATAAATTTGTGGGATTTTTTTGTCAATTGTAATAATATTTAAAGATAAATTTAATTATAAATTATATTTTTAGAATCAATTTGATATTAAATGGTAAAGTATATGGAGCAAAATTTATGATTAAATTAACATGTAAGAATAATCTAAATTTTTTTATATATTAGAAATGAATTTTGATTAGTGCCTGACAATTTGAGAAGGAATTAAAATCTGAAATAGTAACGAAAGAGCACTAAACTAGAAGGGGAAAAGAGGTGTAGAGTAAATAGGCAAGGGCTTAAGTTTCTGTGCACAGTAGAGACTTTATCCAATCAATCAACCCAAGCCAAGCCGTCTCTCTTCTCTTCATTTCCGATAGAAGCCATGGATAGGCTTCTATCTTCTTCTTCTTCTTCTTCTTCTTCTTCTTCCCTTAACTCCAATCTCAACCCCTTTTCTCTTCTCCCTCGATTTCACTCCCTCAGATTCAACCCTTTCTCGTCAACGCGCTGTTCCTTCACCTCAATTTCATCCAAGCATGAAACCCCACCTCCATTATCGTCTTCTCCTCCAAAAACCCTACCACCCCTTTCCCCCTCTCCACTCATTCATTTTCATGCCTCAGTGCCCCAATCCCAACCCCTCACTCCGAATAATTTCCAAAAACCAAAGGTATGAACTTTCTTTTATTCATGATTGCTGCTTAGATCTCGTCTGTGTTTCATGCTGCATGTTCATTACATCCAATATCATGCTCATTTTCAAGTTATTATATCATAAACCGTATTTATAGAGTATCCTCCTTCTGATTTCAATCTTCAATCCAAAGCATCTAACCTTGTATTGGTCTATTTGGAATCTCTATAATTTTAGTATTATGCTAAGTAACATTTTCTATTAATGTGCTTCATTCCGTTACTCTTTTTATTTTATTTTTGGAGCAAAACTATCGAAAGGGGATAAATTACTCATTTACTCTCTTACTTTTGTAAAATGCCGGGAGATTTCTTATGCAAGCATAAATATGTTATTAATCTGAAGGCGGGCTTTCATCTAATTTGCATGTATGTTGAAACTTGAAACTTAAGTTGTTACGTTTCTTATGTACTATATATATAGCAGTTTTGATATTGATACCCTGGTACAACGGTAAAGTTGTGTCTTGGTGACTTGTTGGTCATGTGTCGAATCCGGAAACAGCCTCCTTGCATATGCAAGGGTAAGACTACGTATAATATTCCTACATCTTACCTGTGCATAGCGTGGAGCCTCCGGACAATGGGGTATGGAGTTTTTTTTTTATACTGATACTTTAATCTGCAGCTCTGTTTTGGTAATACGGTTTGTTGCTGGTATCAAATTGAATCATAACCAAACTTCGCTTTTTAATGTGTTTTCTAAAGTAAAACATGATCCTTAACATTCTTGTTGAATCGGGTGTAACTGAGTTGAAACCTGGATATGCATGTAATGCTTCACTGAAAGGTTACACTGTTGAAAGAGGTGAGTTTGACATGGCCGTATGTTATTATTACTAATATTCACGAATCATGATATGTTTTGGTTACAAGTTTTTTATTTTTTCGCTGAAGGTTACAAGGGCTTTTATTATATAGACTCGATGCACGCAATTATTGCCTTTTAGATGTTTGAACATTCCAGTGAAGCTTAAAAAATATAATTTGCTATGTTTTTTTCTCAGGCAATAACAGCTCGAACGTTTGCGATACTCTCTTCTCTTGTTTTGCTCTTGATCCAACCAGCTTTTGCTCCGGCAGCTTTTGCCACGTTTCAAAATGCTGCCAAGACTGGTGGCCCTGCCGCTGCCACAGTTGGTGGAAAACTAATCCGCACTGAGCTTCTAAGTAGTGCTTGGACTGGTTTCTTTGCTGGCTGCTTGCACACACTATCAGGGCCTGACCACCTTGCAGCTTTGGCTCCATTGTCAATTGGCCGAACCCGAATGGAGAGTGCTGCTGTTGGAGCCCTTTGGGGTTGTGGCCATGATGCCGGTCAAGTTATCTTTGGCTTAATATTTTTGCTTTTAAAAGATCGACTTCACATTGAAATTATCCGAGCTTGGGGCACCCGAGTGGTTGGCCTTACCCTGCTAGTAATTGGTGCCATGGGAATTAAGGAAGCTTCAGAAGTGCCTACCCCATGTGTTGCCTTAGAAAATGGTGAATGTGATGTTAGCGTCTATGAATCACGCGATAGTAATCCTGTTGTAGGAAAGAAGAAGATTGGTTTTGCTACTTTTGCCACTGGAATAGTTCATGGACTGCAACCAGATGCATTGATGATGGTGTTGCCTGCCCTTGCTCTACCCTCACGCTTGGCTGGTGCTGCATTTCTCATCATGTTCTTACTTGGAACTGTTGTTGCAATGGTGAGCTATACGGTGTTTATCGGTTCATGTAGCGAGGCACTAAAAGATAGAGTACCTAGAATAACTGAGAAACTCACTTGGGCTTCTTCTCTTGTTGCAATAGCCCTCGGATTTGCCATCATCATTAGCCAGTTTTTTGGGTTTAGCCTGTATTAGTACACACTTTATTCAGCCAGGAACCTTTTTTATGAACATCGTTTTGGTGTCTAGAAAAAATTAGGGACGTTAGAGAGAGATTTGATTGTTTGGAGCAAGGTCATTATTTATGCAACATGTGATTTTGATTGTCTATTGTTTGACTACGTTTGTGAATGTATATATCGGGTAGGTTCAATTACTCTGCATCCAAGAACTATGTTGCTGTTTCATTTGAAGATTTCGATTGATTTTACCAATATTCTGTTTATAAATATGTATTCTCATGCAGTAGTAGTTTGTTACTGAATTATACGAGTTCTTCATAACGTTATACTAGTGTTGTATAGCCAGGATTAAAAAAAAACTAGTCACTGCTTTTCGAAAGGGGTAATATCATTGTATCATATCGCTCTTCCACGGGTTTTCTTGTAAAAGTCGAGTTGGAAACCCGTATATTTCAAAAGATTAAATATTATATTGTACCTTATGTTTCCATGAAGTGTACCTGATGAAGCGCAGTGTAGCCAGAAAGCAGGAGTATATTCATGGAGGGTTAAGTATGCAACTCCAAATTGGTACGTGGTATGGGTACTGAAATTCTTGAAAATTATAAGATGTGTGATATTAAAACACAACACATATCGTATATTGTAATATAAAATGGTATAAAAAATGTAAACTCTAAATCAAAATAAGCAGATATTAATATTTACAAGTCAATTATAATCTTTAGACGTAATATCATGGTATTCAAATGATTATTACGATATCGTATATGTATTAGTCTTAATATTTTTAAAAATAGATAGAGCATATAACTTTTCTGTGAATCTTGTGTACTAGTCATCTTGCTCAGGCATTATCCAATCCAAACTAGCTTTTTCGATTCAGGGAATAAGATTCACAACGACATCTATCGCGAACTACCGGAAATTAGCAACAAAACATATTAGAACATATGACATGACATCGTGTCAATTAATACATCAAACGCCTGCGAGTATGTACAAAAAAAAAAAAAAAAAAAGGGCATGCGTGTACAAGCAGAAGGGAGAATACATTACATGAGAGGGAAATCTGAATTGTACAAATAAATGGGAATGGTCAATATTTAATTTTATGTGATCACTTAAAATGTCATTTGAGTTTTTTTACATTAAATTTTAGACCCTTATATATAATTATCCGGTTCAAATTTAATTATTTCTAACTTTCGTATAAGATGTTTCTTCTCATAAGATATGTCATATATATATATATATATATATATATATATATATATATAGGATGATCAAATTATATTAGTATAATTTTGATAATTATTACACAATTTTATAACTTTCAACATAATAATATATTCTTAAAATTCATTGTTGGATAGAAAGTTCTTTTCAAATATATCACATATGTCAAATTTCATATTAATCCAAAATCATTTGATACTTCAATCATATGTATTAAAACAGACGTAATATAAACATTTCAAAATAAAAAAAATATGGATAATTTGATTGACTTTTTATGTTGTTAAATTTTGACAAAATTTGACACAAATGATTTTAGTAATACCAATATAATTCAATGGTTAGATCAACAAAGATCACATGCTGACAAATTGATCCTTAAAAGTTGCAAAATTCAAATTAAATTTTTGAATGTGTAAAAAATGCAACCGATTAATATTAAGAACAGTTTATTGACAAATTGATCTCTAAATTTTATAACTTAATGTTAAATTAATCTTGAAAAATACACCTTATTATCAAATTGATCTTTAAACATTAAAATTTAATAACAAAATAGCCTCACAAATTAAATGACAGGATCAATCTGTCACACTTTTTACACATTCAAAAATTAAATTTAAATTTTCATGTTTAATAAACTAATTTGTCAATACCTCGCTTTCAAAAACTAAAATGAATATTCGCAGTGTATGGAATGATGCACGACATGAATGGTTCAGCTGTTTTATCATATCCTGCAATCCCCGTGCCACACTAATATGAATTTGCCACATTCTGTGCGTGTGAAATAAAGGCGTTTATTATTCAGTTTATACACCCCCACCCCATCCCACCCGAGAAGTACACAGTCAGCCAATCCTATAAAGGTATTTGCAATTTCAAAACTGAACAAATCTTTCTTAGCGTCGCAGTGTGATTAACAACGGCTAAACAAAAAAGCACTGAACATTGCGCTACAGAATCTTTTTGCTATATGGAAAGGTAGATTCTTTAGTTCAGTATATTCTTTTTCTTTCAATACAAATTATAGAAAACCGAACAATTCAAGCCCAATTGCCATCTGGGATAATTCATATTAATATTTGAGCGCACAACTTGGTACTGAAAAACAAAGACAAGGGATTCTGGTCGTGGAAGAAACATCAGTTCTTATGTTTTTTTTCGATGTCATAAAGCACACATGCATCTGCTGCTGTCTTCATCTGAAATCACGAGAGTAATTGATGAACAACTAAATAATAATCAAAAGCATCAGATAAACACATGAAAAATCAGTTCTTATTCCAAGACTATATAGCTAGAATGTAAAGAAAACTCTTTCAATTCCCAAGTCATAATATTAAGTTAATGAGCCGTGCTAAAGAGTTTAGCAAGAGTGCATTGAGGCACCACGGAACCTGCTAGTTACTGAATGTGCTGAATCTTAATCCACATTTGAACTAATGTCATCATCTGCAGTATAAAACATTTTTAAAACTGTACTAAATAAATACAGTTTATGAAGTTTTGTGCTGACTTAAAATATAAAAACTTGATTGCATGTGAATTTCTTTTCTTTTCTTTTTCTTTGTTTGGGAAAAATATTAGCTTGTGATAATTAAACCAAAAAGAAAACTAGAATGCACAGGATTTTTAAGGTTCCAAATTTTATGCTACTGTGATACTTGCAGGACAGATACTCCAAATAAAAAAATATAAACAATTTAGTGCCATTCTATTTTTTTGGACTTTGGAATTTCTTTTCTTCTCTGATGTGTTGCTTCTTTTTAATTGTTTTCTCTTCCTCATCTTTTCATTATGGAGTAGGGTGGTCAAAATCTAAATATATATATATATATATATATATATATATATATATAGCACCTCATCATAAAAAATATCCAGAATATATATATATATATATCACATTCGAACCTGGATAACATTTATAATTTGCTTGACTGCCCATCCAAATAAACTAGTACCCATTAGGAGAGAAAGTAATGATATCTTTTGTAAATTACTTGATATAACCTGGAAATAGAAAAAATTGAGAAACTATGATGCTCACAGCAAATGAAACATCTTAGATAATCTGACAGCAATAGGCTGTAGGGAGCACTTACATCCACCAGTTTCTCTGTTTGATTCTCCACAAGATAAAACAGGATTAAGTAAAGAACCTATAGAAAGGATAAAACAGGATTAAGTAAAGAACCTATTAAGGATTAAGTAAACAGGATTAAGATGGCATTACACTTGCCTCACATGAGACACAGCAGTAAGCCATAAACATCCTATTTCCATAGTATGCCCTGAAAAGCCAGCTGCTGCTGTCTTTTACATCTTTATGACTAGTCTTTCCCGTCAAGAAAGTGCTGCATTTAATGTAAAAAAAAATCAAAATATGAACTCTCCATCAAGACTAAAACCAGTAACTGCAGAATTATACAACTAGAGTTAGAGGAGAGAAAACACAGTTGACATGCATTACCTGTACATTTGCAGCCAGTGGCTGGCAACATCTAAAGCGAGCAATGACAAGAAGATAAGGCCAGGCCTTTACACAAGTTCAACCCAAAAGTCAGGTGTAAACCTTAAAATTACAGCGACTAAAATCCAACTTGAAAGGGAAAACATCTTACTTGTACAGTTGGGAAAGGACTACAAGTAGACAAGCAGTGCTAATTCTGGTATTAAGGAAGCCACATCAATTCAAAGCACACAAGAATTGAACATAAAGAAGCTATAACAAGTAGACATTTTCTTTGGTCTGCATGCATAAAGAGAGAGCAGAGAATAACCTGTCTGTTACCATGTCCAGCACAGCTCCAAAGGTTGACACTGAATCAAGAAAATAACAATAAAAATAAAAAGTGCTAGATTAATATATTTATTTATCATACGGAATAATTGTCTTTTTTTAAAATAAAAATAAAGAATTTAGGGAGATGGGTAATTATCCCAATTCCACATTTAGGGCATGCTACAAGCTTGGCTTATAGTGGTACTTACACATTACATACCAATGAAAGACCACCAGCAGAAAATTTGAACCCAAGACCTTTTTCGCCAATGATGTTTGATCATACCAATTAAGCCAACTCTCTTTAGCATATATGCCATGTTATCCTTCTATTTTCTTGTTTAATACTTGCTTATGGCCTACCAAGTGTTTTATTAAAAAATGTGAAAGCCTAACAGTCAACAGAATGCAATCGTGGGAACAAAACAAAACAGCCTTAACCTTGGCAGTCAGCAAATGATGAATCCACATTTGGTGGACACTATATATCTTCATCTAAATTTGCCACTAAATAACTCATAGATAAGTGAAAAGGAGTAGAAAATTACGCATATGTGTCCTCTTTAGCATGAACCTTATGAACGTGTGAAAATCAGTGTTACTATTACCACAAATTCATACTGTAAATGTGTCTCAAAGAAATATCTAAGCAAATTATAGCTGTGATATATTGGCATTCCCTCAGTTTCAAACTGATTTTCCAGATTTAAACTTCCAGATGATTTTGAAGGACTCAATAATCAGTAAAAGAGTCAGCAAAAAACCAAACTTTACCTGTTCTCACAAAGCAGAAGGAAACTAAGGGTACAAAAAAAATTAACAGAGAGATCATAATCAGAATGCTCTATAAACCACAAGGAGTCAAAACATAGTTATTCCTCAATTTATTGACCAACTTTTGCCCAAGAAGGTGAATGTGATGCATGCAAAATTGCAAATGCAATAGCATCCATTGTGGACATAGATAAATTGTGGTCAAGGATTTTCTTAGTTGAGCATTGACATTATTTATGAATTCAATAAGAAAACCTTAACAGATAAATGTATTGCGATCTGAAATCAATAAAAAAGTTTATACCTTGATTGAATTTGCGGGCACACCAGCCATCAACAGCATCACATACAAAGCTGGCAATACGAATTCAGCAAAATTATATCCCGCATTCCATAAACAAAAATGAAAAAAAAGCCCAATACCAAAGAAAGTCCATAAAATGGTATCCCACCTTAAAAAATAGAGAATAGAGAATAAGATTTTGTTTGATAAACATTGGGTGAAGGCAAAACAGTTTAAAAGAACCCGTATGTATCCTGCATCACCATGGACATGGTCAGGAGGTAAGACAATGTATTCACAGAAAACTATGAGCCAGAAGTTGAGTAAAATCTCCTGAAATTGAACAATCCAATAATAAACAGTGTTACTCTAGTTACAAAATTAAACATCCATTTGTTTAAAACAACAGTTGCTAACACATGGTATAATCAAATAAAGAGTACCAAAGCCTCACGTTCTCCAAAAAAACAAAATGTGCCTGGATAAATTTTCTGTATCACTCTGTTCCTCTGTCCTAAATCAGAGTTATATCCCATTATTCTTATCAACAGATTAAGTATTAGAGCACCCCATTGCTTCTGCAATATGTAAGTACTAACTACTAAGTAAACAAAGAGAATAAAAATATATATCCAGCAGTATAACTAAATACCCACCAATTATATTAGGAATGTAAAGGTACACAGACAATTTACTGGATCTTTGTCCTGGTTTCTTGGCCATTGAAGATTCTTTGTATCCTAAACACTTGACTAATAAGTACAGGATTGCCAATCAAACATTCACCTGCATATATAGTTTCCAGTAAGAAATCCATCCAAATCTACAAAGCCACGTGCTCACATAGATACTCCCATCCCATGTGATGCACATATAAGCATAACCATAATGGGAGGTGCATTAAGTCGCAATCATCTAGCTAACCTAACTATTCATCCAGATACACAAACAATAAAAACTAAACATCAAAGTCAACATCTGATAATGAAGTTCCTTAGTATATATTCTTTGCTACAGAAACAAGCAAATAAATACTAATTCTCCTCTCCACAATAAGTTAACCTTCCAAATAGCAGTTACAGGCAACCTAAATATTAGTTCAATCTTTATTTTATATATGTTGTGAATTCAATTTGCAAAAAGTCAAATCAGAAATCGATGCCAAATCAAAAGTGTTCCTAATTCGAATATACAAGTCTCGAAATCGAAAGTTCGTTGCGCAAGTGCATTGACAACGGTGACTCCTAACACCCAAGAAATTCGAAGGGAAACGATTACTCTCGAATGATATAAGCTAAAAGTGAAATGCAGGGGAAGGAATTGAAGGAATAGAAGAGAGAGAAATACACGATACCGGTGGCGAGGGAGGATTATGAAGCACTGTACATACTTTTGCAAAAGCGGGGAGCTGAGAACGGCGGCGGAGGTGGTGGCGGAACGCGCGACGGATCGGGGAAGGGATGAATTCGGGGAAGAGAAGTTAGCGTAGTATACGTTCAGACACAACAACGAAGAGTATAAGGGCTTCTTTTTTTTTTTTTTTATTGAAAAATGAAAATTTGTAATTACAACGGGAGTGCATTTTGAAAATTTATTCAGAATAGCGTAAGTCTTACAATGAGATATGTATAATTGTTGTTTATAAAAAAAAAAAAAAAAAAAAATTGTAAGAACATTGTAACAAGTATATAACTTTTTTTAAATATAAAATGAAATAAAGTGATAAAGTGTAATACTACTTTTGCTTTTCATACTTTATTTATCAGTCGTGAAGTGTAAATGTGTAATACAACTTTGACTTTTTTTCTTGAGTTATTAATTCATTAATGTTCATCAAAAGAAAAGTCGAGTTATTGATTAATGTTTCTGCTGTATCTTTTTTCGTGGTTTGTAGCTTGTGCTCTTAGCTCCTTCATCTTCAAGCTCATCATGTGTTTTAACTTATGTATTTTTCAATTAAGATTTGCACATTGGTGGTTAGATAGGCGATTCCAAAATATTGTTTAAAAATTATTATTACTATTATTCGCAAAAATATAATTTCATAATACCGTTAGATGATTAAATATATTTATGATAATATAGTTAGAGCACTAAACAAATAGATTTTATTTGTAAGCATTTCATAATATAAATCAATTGAAGTTAAAAAAATTTGACATTAAACATTTTTAATTATATAAGAATTAGAAATAACTAATTTTAAAAAAATAAATTATTGAAAGGATTCAAAGCTTAATATATAGAGTATACAATAAATATACTTAATGGTGTACATTCAAAAGTCACCAAACAGTTACTTTGTGAGGGATTTCTATATTCAAAAGTCACATTAAATTGATAGTGTAGCTGAGTTGGTTAGGGGAGGAACATACTTTTTCCCACATAATATATCTTTAGGAGGGGAAGATGAGTTAAGTGTCTAGTCAAAAATTAATTTCATAACTGACTGACTTATAAAAGATTAAAACTTAGAAAGATATTTTGAAGTGCCATGAGAGTCAAAAATCTTAAATAAAGAAGATTACAAAACATAATCACATTAAAATAAATTGTTTTATTAAAATATTTAAAAGTTTCTCAATGTTTACTTTTCATTAAAAAATATGTTAAAATATTTGTTTGATTCTTATATTTGTCCTTAATTTAAGTTTTAATTCTGGTGGTTAAAAAAAATGCCACATTAAATTTAATTAATCCATTTAAATATTTAGAATTTTCTTAATGTTTACTTTTCCATTGAATTTTTTTGTTGGTTACACTATTTATTTGATTCTTATAGTTGTTTTTATTTTAACTTTTAGTCCTTGTAAGAGAAAATCATAAGTTTTGACTTTTCATATTAACATTGGAGAAAACTTTATCACAGACTTTTGGTTGTGCTAAATCGTTACAAAATAATTATGAAAGGACTAATTTTATAATTTCTTTTTTTTATATGGACTAATTCTACTTTTGTTAGAAAGCAAAGTGAAAAATAATTTGAACGGGAAGAAAAAGAGTACTAGATAGTAAAATAAATTTTTGGGTTATTTCCGTAGAAGAGTAAGTAAAAGGAAAGAAAAATAAAATCTCTTGTTTGGGTATATCAAGAACTTATTTTGATGTTTGTTTCCTAACAACCTCCTTTGTAATTTCTAACAGCAATGTACTTTTTGAGGTGTCTGGACGGTTTTTCAAATAGGCTAAAAATCTTTATTTCATCATAGAAAGTGAAGAAAAAAAAATATATTTGTAAAAGTCACATAAATATCCTACATGAAAAATTATGGGATCCACAACAATCTCTTATTCCCTTCTTAGTTCCAAACAATGAAAGGCATATTTGGTAATGCCTTGTTTCCGTGTCTTCTTCCAATTTTTGACGTGAAAATGAAGGCGAACGTGGCGGAAACAAATATATACACAAAAATAAGCATTTTTTCCTAAAAGCTCATAAAAACAGAATATGTTCTAACAAAATAAAACTGAATTGTCAATACATTTATTTTCAGTTCACATGGTTTAACTTAAATTTTTCAAAACACCAATGAGTTTTGAAAAATGAAATAAAAATTATAATAACTGAAAAATGGCATAGTTTTCTTTTTCTCAATCTAGAAGCGTTCTACGGTGGACCGTGTAACAAGTGGTCCTGGGTGGAAATGTGGAATTAAAAATTTGTAGTGAATAATACGTGAAAATAATGTTAAAATAAGATAAACAATTAAATAGTATTTAATGATAATGTAGAGAAAGTCAATTGTGCTCCTGTTTAGTATAAGTCCAATAAGTTAAATTGTTTAATGATAAAGAAAGGTACTCGTCGGTTCTAAGAATACTTTGGGCAGTGAACAATATTGTGTTCGTCCAAATCGGCAAATACAAAGGGCTTTCCATCATCGGCGTGTGAATTTTGGTAGAAGGTGTTTCAAATTGGCATTTAATTGTTTATCCAATAATGTTTCGTTGAGCTTAATTTCTCAATGCCGATAACTCTTTTCTTCATAGAGTCCGATATATTTGTTCATGTGCCCCCCATACTCTGAAACTCCAACTTGTAAAAATTATCCTTTAACTAACTCTTGTTTTCAATTTACACACTACATTTTATCAACAGACTCACAATAGATGAGTTTTCTACATTAGAATCTAATTCAATTCACTCTTGTATAAACAAATCAATCTGTTCAGACACAACCGTTGATTCCCTGTTACGGAAAAACATACTACCACCTACGCAATCCAACATCAAAACATCAACCAAACTTTCAAATGTTCTACTAATGAATGCAACCAAGTCAAGAATCATAAATCAGAACAAGATCGGCAAAACTTGAAACCGAAACGAGTAAATCAGATGCGTAAGCTTGCAAAAAGGATCTTTGATTCAACGATCTCCGGCGGCGAGAAACGAATCTTCAATTAACAGATCCTTCTGCTGTGGAAAAAAAAATCACAAATCCTTCTTCCCCCTTTCTTTCCTTCTCTTCCACCACTCTCCCATTCTCTCACCTTTGTTGTTGACAAGGAAGACAGGGAAACAATGACGTCGTTGTCATGTGAGAGTCGACCTTGGCATATATTTGAAGCACAGAGGTAGCGCCGCTGCTGTGCTGGGCGGCGATGTATAAATGAACAAGGGTTTCGGGTTTGGAGGGAGATGGGCAGAAGTGAGATCTTAGAATGAAGGTTAAAATAGTCCACTCAGCATATAATCTATAAATAATTTATTGTATAATCAAATTAATATTCTCACTGTCTCACAAGTCTCAATCATCTAATTATTTAAAGTAAAATCCAGTGGTTATAATAGAGGATCATAATAAAATTTTCAATTCAAAAAATACTAGTGAACGAGTAAACTACCTATTTAGGAGTTCACTGTACAATTTGCCCTCCAACTATATTAGACCCGGCCAAATCTATGTGCAGACATCATCGGTACAAAATATCAATGGTATCTCCCAAATTGCAAACCACTCTTTGAGAAAAGTGCTGTCATCACATTTCACAAATAGTAGTGACCTATTAACCATGCAAGGGAACTAAATTAGGACTATAAAGTTGTTCGATTACAGATTTGCCACAGAAACAATCAAGTTATACATGGTCGTGGATGAATTTTTGGAAGGGAAAAACTAAAATCACTAATTGACCCTATATGAAAACAGAAAATTTAAAAGCAAAAGCTACACATATTGTATTTAGCAAATTTTCTTGTACTGGTCTGGATTGTCTTTTCATTTCAAGAACAAATTAGAACTAAATACATAAAGGGCCTAAGAAAAGTAAACCATGCATTAAAATGAAAACTTAAAAAACCTATAGTTAAGTCTAGAAACATTGAACTCAGTGAACTTAAGTAATGTCCATATATCTTGCTGTGTATCTCAGCAGATCCATAATACAACTATCACAGCTAAGCAATCTCTATGATCTGTTCTACTAGTATTTACTCTTCTTTTTTTCCGGGAATTATCAATCAATCAGCCTAGAAAATGAAAGCCTGTAGTCTCATATCAGCCTAGAAAATCAAAGTCTCAACTCAATGGTAGCCTTCTTTGGTGTTCTGCAAACGGGGCACGCCTCGAGGAAAGTGTTGCAAACTTTGCAGCAAGAAAGGTGCCTGCATGGTAGAAACAGAAAGCTCGAGCTCCTAGAATGACAGCTTTTACAAACCATTACTCCTCTTCTCGTATTCTGTTCAAACTCACTCACCCCACCACAACATTGTATACGTTTTTTCTCTTTCTCTGCTGTTGCTTCTTCTTCTTCCATCTCTTCTTTTCCCCCCGTTTCGCCACAAAAGGACACTGCATCATTTGCCACCACCCCATTGTTCAAAAAATTGCCACTTTCTGTCATTTCCTCCAATGTTTTATAGAGGGACAATGCCATGGTTTCCTTCTCTTGAGCCACTTTCTGCCACTTCATATTTTCTTCCTCTAGCTTTCTTAAATACTCTTCCAACTCCACCCTTTTCTTATTAGCTTGCGCAATTTGTTCATCTTTTTCCCTTAAAACATGAAGTGATCGAGATTCCCGTTTCTTCAACAATGCTATCACTTGTTTCCCATGCTCTCGTAGCATATATCTCAATTTCTCATCCTGCCCCATCAAAAATTAATCATCAGAACACACAGTAAATAATAATTACAATCTCAACTCACCATAATAATAATAATAATAATAATAATTCAAAATAAACGTAAAAATTACATCTAACCTCGGATTTCATGTACTGATCAATCTCTTCCCTTTGCTTCTCAAGCTGAACAGCAAACATAGGAGAATTCGCGGCTTTTGAATTATAAACATGAAGATTTGGATCAACAATTCCATGACTCCCATTATATAACTCTTTCAAATGTTGTTCTGATAGCTGCTGCTGCTGCTGTTGTTGCTGTTGAAGATGATTTTTCGGTTGGAAATTGATATGAGAGTCAATAAGCCCACCAGCACAAAAACCATTGTTACAAAACGGAGAAGCAGAATTATTTGGATACCACTGTGCTTGAATGGCCATAATCTTAGCACCAATCTTTCAAACCAAAACCAACCTATAGCTTCCAAAATGATCAAACCTGAACCTTTTCCACTCTTAAATCTCCTTCAGTAACACATGCCGATGAGATTATATCTGCTGGAAGTTGAATGTTCCAAGGGTGAAAAAACTGAAAATAGTTTTTCTTTTTCCACGTTTTCACGGCGGGATATAGGGCATGGCAAGTAGCGTTGTGGCAGTGCTGGCTTGGCTAGTGGTGCTGTGCAAATATATGTGTATATATGTATGTATATATAATAATAATAAACTGCTTTGAATAAAAACAAAATTGCTTGAACAGAAAAAGTAGTCAAGAAACTTCAGGATAGGAATCAATTAACAGTTCAAGTTTACATTTTATTATAAATAATAATATGTCACATTAATGAGGCTCAATTAATGAATGGATTTTGATTGAGCAGAAAAAAAGTAACTGAAAAACTTGAAAGGAAATCAGAGAAAGAGGCTATTAGCTATAGGGTGTCGTGGAGTTTTTCTCTCTTTTGCTTTTTCTTTTTAAACTTTGTTCTTCCCTGTCCTATAAGCATTTAAGAAATAGGCGCGAGATGTGGTAAGCAACAACGTACCACATGCATATTTTGTGACTAAACTATCGGGTCAGAGATTTCAGATGCGTTTGTTCTGCTTTGAATAAATATAATAAAGGAATTGAATTCGAATTTTCAAGTAGGTGGCAAGTGAGAAAGCCACAGGAACCTGTGAAAGGGTCAGTTTTTATTGAACAACAAGACAGAGCTTTGTCAATTCCCTTCGTTTGAAAAGGAATGGATTGAAAGCATGATTTATTGGTCAGGAAAAGGTTAGCGTTCAATTTCTTTTGGTTGGTCGTATTTCTACGTTACTAACACCCTCTTTCCGGATTCCTAGCTGTCTTTTCTCACATTTGTTACTCTTTAGTCGTTAATAGCGTTGATAAGTTATAACCATGAGAATTTTTAGATAGGAAATGTTTCTTGGGTGCAATTAGTTAGTTTTTACATGCTAAAAATATCATACTTCCTCGACTCAAAAATTATTTAATTTTTCTAATCTCATATAAAAAAATAAGATCATTTTAAAAGTATTTTTCATTGGAAATTGCTATCATGAAAAAAAGAAGTCATTGAAAATATAATTAAAATTAAATAAAAAAATGTTTTAAAATAATATCATTAAATAAGACAAAATTAATTAAATTATTTATTAAAATGATAATTTAGTTTATAAGTTGGTCAAAGTTTAGATTTTGTGGAACTGATAATTCATTTTATTTTAGTGTTGAAAATTTTACATTTTTTAATAAACAATATTTTTGAGCTTGCTTGTTTTAGTGGTACTGCATGGCCGCTGGTAATCAAATTCCGGAAGAAGATAGAAATTTTGTCTTCTATTAATTGAGTGTGCATTAATAAATGTGCTTATTTAAACATTTTTTTTTTCTTTTGCAAACGGATGTTTATTGTGAGGGGAAAAATTTCCAGGTTTTGCTAGCAACTCTTTATTAGGAATTAATAAATATTTATTAAAAATTATAGTAACATTTTTTAAAATATTTTTTGACTGCTTAATTTTTTATTATGTTTTGAAAGTATAATAATATCGAGTTAGGTTACTCAACAAATGTGAAGTAGAATTTATATCTGAATTTAAATATCATAACTTTAATTATTTTTTTATAACTAACCATATTACATATCTTTGATTGAAAAAGTAAAGGATAAGGTTCTGCAAATAAGTTTAGCGCGATATCACCAAATGACTTTAATTGGGGTTCACCTTTTGCGTGGGTTGAGCTTGAAACAAGATCAGTCGTCTCCTTACTATGAAAGCAAAATGTCTAGAGCTACCTTAATGATAGATTGTTTATCGTGTTTAGCAAGTACAATAAACTACTTTAATGATAGATTGCTTGCTAATGGTATGTTTGGATTACGTTTATATAATGCACACCAGAAAATAATCAATTTTTTAAATATAAATTACTTCACTATAATTTTAATTTTAATTAAAATTATATTTAAAATTAAGAAGCACTTAAAATAAAATTTGCTAACGCTCCCCCCATCCAAATAGTGGTGACTGTGGTGTGATTCGGTGGTTGAAGCTTGAAAGCGTGTATTCTATTCACAGACCATACCATACCGTCCATAAAAAGCAAAAAAGGATGATGTAACTCGTTTTTTTTTATTCTTTACAAAAGAACGAACATATCGGTGTTAGGCATAGTGAATATCCACATAGGATGATCATGATATTCTTTTGAACTTTGGACGTTACATTGGACCTATCTTCTTGGAGCCACACATGTAAACACCTCCATGGAAGCCATGACCATGACCCACAGACCACAACGTTGTTATTGACGTGTCCGGTGGAACCCCAAATCACGGAAACATTACTTAAAGTAGTTTATATGTCAAGCCAGACTATGTCTAAGGTGAACCACCTTTGCAAGTAGTTTACTGTGAGTCACTTTTAATAGTCATTAGAATCATTTTCAGCTCACACTAATAACGTGAATAATCATCCACACTAGATCCCTTCTCACCTTTTTTTTTTCATCCGATCCTTTCGCTCCCTCATCTTTCCTGGAGTCCTTGTGAACTATAGATCTCAGCACTGTCAATAGCTTTCGCAATTTCGCATCCCTTCTCACCTAAATGTGTCACCCAATAAATTTACACCAGAGAACCAAAATGCTTGAAATGACCACACTGTAAACTAAAGCATCAAAGCAGATAAAATGTACTGATAAACTATAAACTAATTTTCAGGAAAAAAGAGAAAACCACAAAACAACATATACTTCCCGAAGAAAGGGTGCAATGATTTGTGTTGAAAATCTGAATCAGAGATTCAGAGTACCCTTGGTGCTGGCGGTGGCGAGTAATTGCGCATCAAGTGAGAGTGAAACAAGAACGAGAGAATCTGTGGAGGCAGAGGAGGAATCCAGTGTGGAGGATGCACGGTATCAATTTGAGCTGAAGATGAATCTGACGATTATTAAAAGTGGTCCACGATAAATCACTTACAAAGGTGATTCACCTTAGACACTGTAACATCATTTTGACTAGATACATATATGCACGGATGCACACACACAGAAATCTCGGTGTTGGAGAAAAAGTCACCAACTGTTGGTTGTATTTTTTATTAATTTTCTTTTCTAATTCGTTTCTTTTGTAAATATTAATTTGTTTTTGCTGTAAAGCAGACAGATGGAGAAAGCACGGACAATGAACCGAAGATCATTATTCATAGAGATGAATAATTGAATATTATGGTGTGGTGATGGACCCACGTGCTGGCCACCCACATGAACCATCTTGGGCGGTACTTGTGCAAATGAGACCAAGGGTAAAGTCTTCCCACATTGTGTGGGTTTTATATTTGTTATGATCATGTCATGCCAATAATATATTCTCAAGGAAGACCCATATCTTTCGCTTTCTCTTGTGGGTAATGGGGTTTGCTTTGCTTTTTTTCGTTTAACTCATTAAAGACGTGGAGATATTCTTCCAATATGTTAGCCCCATTTCTCGTATTTGATGCAAAAAGTCTTTGGGGATAACTTCTCAACTACAATTGTCTTTTGTTTTGTTTTTGAACCTTGAACAAAGCATTGCATAAGGTGGAACTTGTGCCGTAAAGGGCAATCTCAGCAACTCTCAATCCCCTAATTCAAAAAACTTACTCGTTCAGCATCGTAATTTTAAACATAGGGAATTGTCGTGGAATCATGTTAATTCTTTATAGAGTACTGTGATTCTACCATGCATTGTTAATATATCACATTGCCGTGTAGGTCAATTAATGTAAACGTCGCGAGTTGAAATGAGAAGTCAGAGCACAACTTTTAGCTAGCAAGTCCCAATTAGCGAGTCACATTGTTGCATAAAATGCACAAACATACAAAGAGTCAACTGGCTCTGTAATTAAAAAAAGCTAGCTTACATAGCTATTAATTTGTTCTGGTTTAAACATAGAGCCATTAATCTTAAGTCTATATATAGATTAAGCATTTGGAAGTTAAAATCAAAACTATCTCGGCATCTTTTTTATGAGAGAACTTTGCCGGTCCCTATCGAGCAAACGTAAGTAAAGGTTATACCTTATTATGTGCATGAGCATGAGTGCTGGCGGCTTCTAAGAATATTGTAGCTAGGTTAATTAGCATTTGCTAATTTAGTCACACACGATTAATGTTATCTTATCAGAAACCTAATTATGTAATTGGAGTTATTAATTTCCTCCATACTCTATCACAAGGGCAAGCAGAGACACCACTAATCAACCACCGAACCTACTCATCAGTCATCACACCTCACAAAATTGTTCCTACATCATAGCTTTGTCCTATTTGTACTGCATTACGTACCAATCTATATACGTAGAAAAGAAATTAAGAACCATTTACTTTTTTGTTAGGTTTCCGGTGATATCAAAGATTTGACTTGGATGGGTTAATTATAGCATGCAGATGCTTCAATGTAATCTTAGGACCACGGACCACCTCCACAACGCATAAACGTTGCCATGTGGAATTGGCCAATTATAAATTGAGTAGTCTTTCGTTCACAACAATATCATCTTCTATTGGTGAAATTGATTTGTTTGGCTTAATTATTTAAAAACTTAAAAAACTCAACTTCTTGGATCACTATGATATACTAGCTCATAGCCTTATATTATATTATTTTTTATACGTAAAAATTAAATATAATATTATAAATTTATAATAATTTACATATCTACTCAATTAATTCAATTAGTTAGACCCCATTGACCCTATATCACTCACTTTCGGCATTACCAAATATAAGGATTTTTATTTTATCATGGATTCTATATATCGAGCCTGCAAATTATATTATTCTTTTTATAGATATGCATGCATCATTATCTAATATAATACAAACTGATAGTACTGTATATACATATTTTAATATTTAATTAGGTTACTGGATAGCATATATAGCTACTAGCTAGGTTCAATAGCTGGCAACTTAATCTACAACAGCAGAGGATTAAAAGAGGCAAAGATAGATTGATTGAACTAGTATGTATGTAGTATCTTTTTTGGTCGGTTAACAAATCTGGTTCTTAATAATTATTAGCACACAGCTCCGACTAAGTAAAACCTCATCTGTCACATGATACAGATGCTAATATGTAATGTCATTCGTATTTAGCATTTAGTTGATAAACAACTTATAATAGCGTCAACTGTTCATCAAGAATATCAAATTTTCTTCATTATTGTTAATATTATTTGGTTGCAAATTGTAATCCAACTCAGTAACTTACAAGTAATGACAACAAATCAGCTGGTACGTAGAGACAGGAACCACAATATTTTAACATGAAAAGTGAAAATCGAATCCCTATATATGAATAAACAAATTAAGGGCTGCACGCCCATGCATGTTCTTGCCTTGACTGGTTGTTAAGAGAGTGCAATATGAATTTGTCTGGTTAGTTACTGGTTATGGTTAGTATGTATGCATGTGTGGTTGAATATTCTCATCTATATATATATATATATATATATATATATATATAATTCTTTCTACCATTTGAGACCGACACATGCACGCAAATCATGTGAACTATGAATTTGTCTTTTTGTGGAGGGAAGGACCCATCCCAATCCCATGCATGCTTTACTTGCAAGGTTCTCAAATTCACAATTTTAAGTAAATATGTGGAGGTATGATAAATTTGAAGTTTGTAAACTCGTAAGAGTTTATTTAATATAAAAAATATATATTAATATTTTTATATATAAAATTATAATTAAATATTTTAATCTTAAAATAAATCAAAATAATAAATTTTAACAATAATTCAATAAACTAACATAATCCATACTCAATCAAATATAAATTTATATAATACAAAATATAAGTTCTTAAAATAAAAATATTTAAAAAATATAGAAATACTTCAAATGTCTATTATTCTCTTAATTAAGTCATTTCCAATATCACCACCACCACAATCATCTTCATCTTCATTATCTTCAAGTTCTTCATCGGTTGAGAAATAATCTTCAATATTATCATTCAAAATCAAAATATCAATATCAAATTCATCCAAAGTTGAATCACTTAAATTTCCTCCAACTAAGTCAATATTGTTTCCACTACCACTTTCACCCATAGGTTGCTCAACTTGGACATTATCTTTATCAAAAATATTATTTTTCTCTTATGTTATTTATTGCTCATCATCATATTTCATATCTTCAAATGGAAGAGTAATAATTTTTCTTATTTATCTACTTTTCAGCTTCAATTAAGTTGTAAATCATATAAACTAAGTCATTATTTTTTGTTGATGCAAGTGATTTCTCCTCTTTATATGAACCTATAAATAACATAAAAAATTGAAGTTCATAACTTAATTAAAGATTAGAGTCTAAACTAAACAAAAATAAATATTAAAAAACACAAAATTGTAACATCATATTATTCTATCAAATTTTGTCTGATTCTATTGAATTTAGTTTGATTCTATCAAATTTGCTCCTCAGTCTACCAGAAAATAATTTTATGTACGATTCAATTTGTTGGATATATACATACTCGTAAAATCATATGATTTTATAATTTAAAATTTGAGTTTGATAACCTTATTTACTTGAATACATGTTGTTCTATGAGGTCGCTGTTCTATGCCCCATCACACTAAAAGAAAGAAAGTAATTAGAGCTAAGAGGTGAATTCTTTTGAGTGGTTCTCGTGCAACTTTGACTACTACACCCCGAGTTGCAATATTGCATGCTGTTTACCAGTCAATAGTCAGTAAAGCATGTGTAGAAAAAGCTGGAAGCGGATATATATGGATGATCCATTCAGTCTTTGAAGTTTGAACCATTATTTTATATCCCCTAGCTAGCTTATAACTTTTTGGTCTTACAATACATATAGCTTTTTCTTTAAAGAAAATCTGCAGAGTTCATTCATGCACGTCTTTAATTGTATAATACTCTATTGTTTCTCATTGACATCTTGTTTCCTCGAAAGTTCAGACTATAGGGTAGCTTAGTCTTTCTCTTTTTTCTCCCAGATTCAAAGTGTAGAACAAAAAATAGAAAGAAAAAAAAAAAGGACTTGGGAGCTAACAATAACGTACATGACATGAATGAGATGGGGATTGAAGTCCATATATTATTAATAATTGTCCTTGTCCCTTAAGTCGTGGAGCGAGGGGACATGGGAACATACCGACTTTGACCATATGCTAATGACTTTTACCAAATTCTCTTATTTCTAATTAATATTAACTCCCAATCTAGAACCTAAAAACCTTAAAGTTGGTGATATTTATGCTGCACCAAATTTATACTTATCGTGTCTACCCAACCAAGATAATTTAATTAAGTGGTCAGGAACTAGGAAGGGGTGCCTGGATTAAATTAATTTATTACTGACTTTAGTGTGTCATTCATTAAATTTAAATTTCTACTGCAATTCAAAAGAATATACAGTTTCGGTGTTGTGATCAACGCATAACTAAGCGAGTCTAAGAATAAATGATGATAGACTTTTGAGTAAAAAAATTTGTACATTGCCATGAACATGAAACGGAATGTAGGAATTATTTACTATTATATTCAATTCTGTAAATATATATAGTAATGTTTAAGGATCATTTATCAATTGTCACTAAGTATCATTTTTAATTATTGTTCTTGTGTCCAACTTATCAACACATTCAAACCCAAATTATTATTATGTAATACATTGATTCATCTGCTTATTTTTTCAGTCAACACCAATTTTTCAAAAGAAGTGGCAGCCCTTGGATGCGGCACTGTACAATGGGCTCGAGTATATTTCCTTGCGAAGCCTTTCTGAGCTTAGACTAATCAGATTGAGGCCCACTTACATGGGCTTAAAGCAAAACAACCCAAATATTACCCTTTGGGCCTTGAGAGAAAAAGATTCAGGGAGTTTCTTTTCTTATGAGACACCTCTTCTTCCGAGATTGATTGATCCGGACCTATTTGGAAGAAAAAAATGGATCAACGAACAAATCTGGATTGTTTGATCCGAAATTATGTTATTTTCTGAATTATTTAATATGAAATTGTTATTACACAATTTCAGAATTGATTGATTCAAACTTATTATAAAATTAAAAAAAAATCAGATCAACAAATTTGGATTGGTATAAGAACAAATCCAAATTGTGTTATTTTTTCAAATCATTTAATCTGAAATTATTATTACACAATTTCTTATTGATTGATCTAGACTTATTAGGGGGGAAAAATTGAGATCAACAAATCCGAATTATTTGATTTGGAAATGATGTTATTTTTTGGATCATTTAATCCATAATTGTTATTACGCAATTTTGAATTTATTGATGTGGACCTATCCTAAAACTTGGTTTTCTAAAAACCGTTTCTGGATAAGTCAATTTGCTTATAGGTGGAACATCCTAAACTAACACAAGAATAAACAAAACTAAAAATAACTCACCTGAGCAACAAAAATACTTACACAGAACGAACAAGTGAAGAAGACATCGTTTCTGGAATGGACAAGTGAGGAAGAAAGGGTTTCTATGGCCATTTTAAAAAATTGGGAGGTGAAGGAAACAAACAGGAGGAGTAGGAAGCATAAGCCAAAAATTCAATATCTAACTTGGAAATTCAAAACAAAAGCATAATTTTCAACCAATATTTTCAATCCAAGGTTAGCAAAAAACAAGAAAGATTTCTCTAAAAAGTTTTGATTTTTGGACATCCAATATTTTCAATCAAGTGAAACAACCTATAACATCTCTCATTTTAATTTATCCGTCTTTGTTCCATTACATTACGTCACTAATTATTTTAATCACTTTTTTTTCTCTTTGTAGTTTCTCTCTCTTTTTAGTTGTTTACACCCAAAGAACGTCCAAGAATAATTTTCCTTTTTCTAAAATATACTTTAAAAATAATCAACAATTCTGACACGTTATTTGCACTCAGCCATTATATTTTTGTTAACTAAAGAATAGAAAAAAGGAAAAAAGAAAAAAACGCTGTCTTATCATATTTATAAGATATCAAACTCACATATTCAGAACTCATCATCCTTCGAGAGACGGAGCGAGGATGAAGTTTTCTGCTTTAATTTGAAGAAAATATATATACAATCATACACTTGATAATTGAAAATCTCTTAGCAGGATGAATTATAAATTGAAAAGAAAAAATTAGGTACACAATAGTTCAAACAATTAATTACAATAAGTAGGTGAAAAGTTCTAACTAATTAACTTCATGATTACATGCAAAAGCAACCCAAGCAAGTATGAATGATTACATGGTTGATATGAAAAAGATAATTTACCTCTTACGTTATATGGCAAGTTGGGAGTGGGTTTGTACGTGTGTGTATAAAAAGAAAACCACGGAAAAGTTATATGCATCTCCCCACTCTTCATTTTCTATTATGTTTGCTTTTACTTTTATTCTCTTCATGAAAAGACCATCTCCCCACTCTCATGAAGACGAGAAAAGTAATTTACATTGTAACCGAACTTAATTAAGCATATTTTTAACAACTGTTAGTAATACTAATCTTGAAATATTCCTAGCTCATATTTTATTTTGTGGGTGATGTTTGTCGTTGGTCATTCTAACTACAAATTTGTTTGGAATAATATTCAATGTCCTCTTGATCGTTATCTTTTTTTTTTTTTCGGGAACTCTCGATCATTATTTTAACTTTTAGTGAGACTCTTTAATGAATTTAATTAACATATAATAGTGTAAACTTTTTTTACATTTATAAATTATTACATATGAACATATTGTTATCTTTTTTAAAAGTATTATAAAATTATATTTAAAATAATTTTAAATTGATTAACAATATACAAATCTTTACACCGAGACTATGTAAATATTCTAACTATGTCCGAAATATATCTGAAAATGAAAAAAAAAAATCAAAATATAGTTTAACGCGCCTATAAAAATATTTGTGATTGATGGAATGATAGCCTTCGTATGAGTAAGCTATATCATGAATTAGAATAGAGGATTACCATTTTTCAACGCAGCCCTTTAATTGATTGTTGTTGAAAATTAGAATGTCACAACCCAAACACAAAAGTTGGTGAACCAATGTAAAAGCAAAAGGATGAGCCTCTGAACTACGGTTAAAGTTATTTTTTTATATTTAAATCACATTTAGGACTTCAACTTAAGAGTTTTTGGTTAAGTTAGAACAATCCACAGTTTATCTACAAGTTTGGTGGTAAATCATGGTTAAAGTTATTTTTTAATTTAAGAATGGGAAATAAAAAATAAGTCCCAATATTTGTTTTTATATTTATTTTAATTATATCAAAGATATTCTCCGAATAAAAAGTTATTAAAGATATTATCTACCGATAGTTATTTACAGATGGGCCTGGGGAGATTTTGAACCAAATAGACCCGATCATCTAATCCCAGCCCAAGCCTAAGCCCAGCGCAAGTGTAATGCTCTGCTCCACTATTAAAGCCCGCGTTTCTCTGTTGACAGTGGCATTCGCGCGCGAGGGTTTGAAGTTTTGGCGCTGAAAGAAAAATGCCGGAAGAGTACGAGGAGGGTGGTGAGGTTGAAGAAGAGTTCTCCGTTTGGAAGAAGAACACTCCTCTCTTGTATGATTTCTTCATTTCTCACCCTCTTCAATGGCCTTCTCTCACCGTTCACTGGCTTCCCTCCTCTCCCCAACCTTATTCCCATCCTTCCTTCAATCTCCACAAACTTCTTCTCGCCACTCACACTTCCGAAGGCGAATCCAACTTCCTCATGCTCGCTGACGCATCCCTCCCCGTAGACACCTCACAACCGATCGTCGCCACCGATCCGGACAACCCCGTTCTTCCCAAGGTTTGTGTTTCTCTAACCCCTTTTTTGCTCCATCGGTTTATGCGTACCAACTGTTCGATGAAATTCCTATGTTAACTTTTTGTAGGTGGAGATTTCTCAAAGGATTCCTGTGGATGGGGAGGTGAATCGAGCGCGATGCATGCCGCAGAACCCTAGTATTGCTGCCGCCAAGACTTGTAATTCCGAGGTTTATGTGTTTGATTTCACCAAGGAACATGGGAGTGCGTGTGACCCTGATTTGAGATTAAGGGGTCATGATAAAGAGGGTTATGGTTTGTCTTGGAGCCCTTTTAAGAACGGGTATCTTTTGAGTGGTTCGCATGACCATAAGGTTTGCTTGTGGGATGTGCCTGGTGCCCCTCAAGAGAAGGTGCTTGATGCACTTCATGTTTATGAGGTAATGCTGAGAATTGGTGACGGTTGTTTTTTATGCTTGGTGTGCTATGTTGGTCTTTTTTGTTAGGTTACCTGCCATTTTGGTAATTGAATTGGGCTTTTGATTGTATTGGCAGGGTCATGAGAACGTGGTTGAAGATGTGTCGTGGAATTTGAAGGATGAGAATATGTTTGGGTCCGGTGGAGATGACTGCAAATTGATCATTTGGGACTTGCGGACGAACAAAGCCCAACAATCTGTCAAACCACATGAAAAGGAGGTATGCTTCGTAATCCTTGCAGTGTCTCTTGTTCGTCAAGTGTGCAAAATAGATTTAGTACAAGTCTTATTCTTAAATGGTTAAAAGCTCACCAGTATGAGTCTGATGACTCTGATCATTGTGTTTCTCCGTGGCATGTAAGAGTTGCATTTCTGAATATTGGGATTATGCATTTTTTATATTTTACATATGTCAAAACATTTTATGTAAGAGTTGCATTTCCTGGATTTAAGTGAACGGCATTTATGCTGACTGCATGGGGTTATGACAACCACCACATTAGGGTTGTGTGTACAATGACATTGGTAAAAACTACCGGATTTTGGAACCAATGATAGTACACACTGTAGTTAATATTTACCCTAGTTTATGTGCCTTTCTTTTTGTTGTAGTTAATTGCTACCGTTGTTTAAACTGTAATATACTCCCCATGTCTCTGTAATTTTGCCTCGTCCAACTCTTGTCTCACTCTTTACCGGAATATCATTTGTTTGTTACTGATAATGTTATATTGTATATGTTTTCTTGTTGGATCAGGTGAATTTTCTTTCTTTCAATCCATATAATGAATGGATTTTGGCTACAGCATCTTCAGATACAGCTGTTGGTCTCTTTGATACACGGAAGCTGGCAGTGCCGCTACATTTTTTAAGTAGCCACACGTATGTCATTTGTCTATCATGCTGTGTGTTTTCCTTAATACTACTACTAATCTACTATTAACAATGCCTTGGTCCGTTGGTAAAATAATTGTTTTTGTTGATACAATTTCAATGTGACGACTGACTAGTCATTAGTAGCTTAGAATATTTCAATTTTGTTTACTCACTGATTTGATTTGTTTTTAATGTGTATAGAGATGAAGTTTTCCAGGTAGAGTGGGATCCTAATCATGAGACTGTGTTGGCATCTTCTGGTGCTGACAGACGGCTGATGGTTTGGGACCTTAACAGGTAAGGGCAGACTCCAGAATCTTTTGTTTCTTTCTCTTCCTTGACAATTTGTTGTGATTAATTGATCTACTACTGTAAGAAGCATTATGCTCTAGTTTATCAAATCAAGAATCGCCAAGCTAACTTTTGAATTGGGAATAGATGATATGGTGTTAAATGTAATAATTTTGAACTAGAAATTGATAAAACCACTTCACCATAAAGCAATGAAATAGCCAAATAAAGTGCATGCATCGAATGACTGAGTGGCAAATAAAGTAGTGGAATAATCAAATGATATATGTTTAGAGGCGTTCCTTTAATTTCTTTTGATTTAACAATTTAAGTCTATATGACTTGTACTTTTATGAAAATTGGTGACATAAAAGTGAGAAAAAAAGGAAAAGTAATAAATCGCTGAATCATGTGATTCATATTAATGATATGAAATTGCAATGGTTCATTATGAATCATAAAATTTAAAATCATTTTTGTTTCTTATGATACAAATCCATAAGTAGCCAAATCACATTGTAGGATTCGAATAATGAAATCTTAGATTCTAGTAACTATGATTATGCTTATTTAGATGCACGGTGCAAACTCAATATTCAATAATGGCATAATAATTATAAACAAAAGGATTTGAAATCTTCCCTTAACGCTTTATTTTCATGATGGCTCAGAGTTGGTGATGAGCAGATAGAGGGAGATGGTGAAGGTGGCCCTCCTGAACTACTCTTCTCTCACGGGGGTCACAAAGGGAAAATATCAGATTTTTCATGGAACAGAAATCAGCCATGGGTTATCTCAAGTGTAGCTGAGGACAATTCTTTCCATGTCTGGCAAATGGCTGAGAGCATTTACAATGACGGAGATGATGATAACATGTGGACGGCCCATGATTAATTAACCAGACACATGATGAAAGGCGATGATGCTCTTCCATTGCTTTATTGTTTTAATGGAATCTTTGACCATTTGGTTTTACTACAATCACCTTTTGGTGTCATGTGAATGTCTTGTGATCATCAACAACTGGAACAGTGATGGCAACATAGTATCTTTGTCAAACATGAACTCTTTTATATGCAGAATTGATTTCAGAAGCGCGTTTAAGAGTACTATGATGATAATCCTACTATGGGTCTGTTTGGATAAACTTTTTTAGAAGTATTTTTAGAAGAAGAAAATAAAGTAAAAATATGAGATGAACTTCTCCATAAGTAAAAGTAAGCTCTTTATTGGTTAATTTGTAAAAGCTTATCAATGTAGCTTCTCTAAAAGATGAGATGACATCTACAAATTAGCTAATAGAACACTTATTTTATCTTATGGAAAAGTTCATTTTATTTTTTTCTTTTTACTTTTTTCTTCTAGAAGTGCTTCTAAAAAAACTAACATCCAAATAGATCCTATGTTTGCCGCAGCGTGCTTGAGACTTGAGAGTTTATACACACACACAATGATTGCTTTTACAACAGACCTAGAACAATAAAGTTTGAGGGTAAAAAAGAAATTTCCTTAGTGTTATTTATAAATAATTGGTCTTTAAACGAAAAAAACTTTGTAAATAAAACTCTAGAGTAAAAATTGTTTTTAAAATGGCTTTTGTTATCTCACATTAATGTTTATCGAATAAGTTTGATGTGATTAGTAAATTGTAGATGTAGCTTTTGACATAAGAAAATTTTATAATTCTCATTTAGATTTTTATACATAATATTCTTTTTCCATTTTGGTCTATACAAAAAAAACAAAAAAAAAAAGCTTTTAAAATTGGTGTTAAGACATGATAAAATATAATGTGAAGGCAGAAAATATTAACAATATAACTATGAGAAATAAGCATTCTATAGTAATTATATATTTTCCAATAAAGGAAGTAGAATTAATTTAGGGGTTTCACTACCTAATCCAATAAGAGAAAAATTAATGGCTTTTGGCTTCTCCTTTTCATCTTTTAAAATTAGCAAATTTAAAATAATTTTATGCTACTCTTAAACACTATTTTCACCTTAGGTTATTCTTGTTGTCTGTTATGATCATCAAGTAAAGGTACATTTGACAGTCTTAAGTTTTGTGTCACTACTATGTCAACCATCTTTGTAGAACATGTGCAACTTTTACAACCTTTCTTACGATGATCTCATCAAGGTTGTACATTTCTTTGAGTCATCATCACCGTGAAACTCACAATGTGTTACTCCTTTATTCCTGTTTCACAACCACCACATTAGAACCAACAACTACAACCATCTTCTGTCACAAAGTTGTTATACCTAAGCACGTCCAACAATTACCTCTTGACAAACTTTCAAGCAACCCAAAAGCTGTGAAACTCATCATCTCTGTTTTTCTCACATCATAAGATGACGAATCAATATCGAAGGAGTTTCTTATATGAGTAGGGCGAGACCATGCAGATGTGCAGTTGTTATGGATTTGAAGTTTATGCTTGATTGTAACTTATGCTCCTAGTAATAAGGATAAGGGAAAAGGATATTTTGCACTAATTTAATTTAGAGTATTTGAAGGTAGTCTTATCGTGGACAAGTATATATCATGCATAAAGATTTGTTTAAAAGGTTTTTCTTTTCCATAATATCCAAAATGAAGAAATGTGTTATGTACAGGATAATAATAATATATAAAATAAAATGTCAGGAAATATGAGCATCAAAGAGATTTCCATCAATAGATTACCAACAAAACCATTGTTTTAAACTTAACAAGTCAGTAGGCAAGGTAAAACAAAAACAACAATAATAATAATAATAATAATAATTATTATTGTTGTTATTTATTATTATTATTATTATTATTATTATTATTATTTACTTGCTAGTTTATTTAAAGATGGAAATCTATTGAACTATTTAAATGACCTTTAAAAATAAATAAATAAAATGTTAAAAGAGGTCATATACAGGTACAATAATTCACACCTAATAAAAAAAGAAAAATAAAATGATTAAGCAACCTATTGAAAATTACGTGCAAGGGAGAGTTTTTGCAGGAAAAAAAACAGTTTAGGCATTTTCAAAATTTAATTAATTAAATAGGTCGTATTTTAGTTTTCAAAAATAAATGTGCATAATTTTAATTTTCAGACTACACTAGGAAGACTACTAATGGAAAGAAATATTCACATCAAATTTAATATGATGAAATATTTTTTTATTTATTTTCATTTTTATTTCTAGCATAGCTAACAGCTAGATGCACAAGCTTTTAAGATTCAGATTAAATTGTAATTTTAATCCTCTAGTTTGAAAAAATATATATTTTCATCCTCCTACTTTTTAATGACAATTGGGTTCCTTTGGTATGCAAAATTCGTGAATTTGGTGCCTCCGTCCAAAAGTGCTTGTTGACGGTTAGAAACTTAAGTTAACCTATGCTGACATGTAACTTATTGTGTAGGTGCCTCTTAATTAGTAATTAACATTAATGCACCAGATTTTTAATTAATAATAAATAGCTAATAATTTGTTTTTTAAAAGAAATAACATAAGAAACCACAAAATAAGGATTGCACTCATCTCTTTCTCAATCCGCTGCCAACACGTTGGAGGAGCCTCAATGACTCATGATTTTCATCTCCCAGCTTTTTATGATTAGTAGGATCAGATCAAACTCAGTACCCTCCACATCCATCTTCATCACACAAAAATCGTTCTCTGAAACTCTGTTCTTCAACCCGGCAACAAAATTGAACACCAGAAACTTCTCGACCTCACCACCATCAAAACCACCTTGACTTTGCAATGGCTGAATCCTCCACATTCCCCTTCTCTTGCCCTTAACCTTCTCCCCAAACACCAAATTCATTTCTCTTCAATTAAACCCACAACGCTACTTCAACCCATTGCTCCCTCCTTTCAGTGTTACCGTCAGAACTAAACAGAAGAGAAAACAAAGTTGAACCCACAACACCTTTGGGTTTGAGTGTTCGAGAGATTTCAACGATGCTAGAATTGGCCTTTACAAGGAACGCGAAAAACCCTTTGGGTTTGAGTGTACAAGAGATTTTAGCAACAAACTTCGCCGACCACGTTGATCTCTCTAGCGCGTTGTCAACGACGAAAACAAAGTTGAACGCGCTGTCTATGAATGGAATCCAGCGAGCCTCATCGGAGTTCATTGGCAGCGGTGACGCCTGCTTCGAGATCCACGATTACGAACTCGTCGAGAAGGAGTAATTGCCGTCAAATCCTAGTTCTACTATGGCCAAAAGAGGATGAAGAATAAACTCATAAATTTGTTTCGTTTTAAATTTTGCTTGGATTTGGATTAGAATGGAGACTTCATGAGGAGAACTGGGCATACGAATCTAAATTTGTGTTGTAAATCTGCGTGATTAGTGATTGGTGAGGGTTTGTGTTAGATCTGGGTCTGGGTTGTAGATAGGGAAATCAAAGGTCACTGTGTCGCGAAGGTTGGTGGTGGTGTTGAACTCGCTGGCACCGATGGTATCCTTAATGGCGTTGTGCGCCGACACCCAAATGCAGTGAGGCAAAATAGGACAATAGGGAGAAAGAAAATAGAAAAATGAAAATGAAGGGAAGTCTCAAAAGTGGGATCGTAAATTGTTTTAACTCACTCAGTCTCCGACGAAGAGAAGAAGGTTCAGCCGAAGTTAGAGCTCGGAAGGGAATTTGACTAATAGTCAACGTAAGATTCTAACCATAAAATGAATGGAAACACCAATCTAACGTAAGTTTACATGTAAATTCAACAAACAACTAAGGACATCTCTAACATATCTAACGTAAGTGTTTCATAAGTTGTTAAAATTTAACAATATTACTTAACAAGTTTTTACCATCGAAGCAGATGACTTAACAGTGCGTTACTTAAGTCAATTACTTATATTAAGAACCATTGCATAATTCATTCTTACCAATTAAAGAATCATTTTTCAATTACAAAATTTAATGGACTCAAGTTAAACAATTACTCAAACAACTTTAGCATCAGAGTAAATTTTTATGTAGAATTTGTAAATCTATGTAGTATTATATGACTCACAAATTTAAAATAAACAACTCATTGTAAATGTTCTAGTAAATTATTACAAATTTTGTCCACAACGGCCGTCGAAGTAGAAGATGCAATAAAGTAATGTTTTATTAATCATTCCAAAAGAGGATCAGCAAGAGCATTTTTAATTTACCGAAATCTATTCAAGACTTGTTCTCTTAAGGGCAGACAGCCAGATATGCTTTTCCCATCATCGAAACAGCTACTTTGCGTTCTCAAATACAAAACAAATCACTTGTCTGTCTTAACTTGTAGAAGACATGCCCATATGCAAAATCTTCAGTTTAAAGAACAACAGTTCCTTCTACCCTTGTCCAGCAAAAATGCTAAAGACAGAAGTAAACCTCTCATATTATTAAGATAAACAAAGACGGAAAAAGAACGCCGCCGGCAACCATACAAGCCAATTTTATTATTTCACTCACACAAGATTTTATATTACACAAAGTGACATTGGTGTCTCACCTGTCCACAGCACTAAGTGCTGAAAGATGAAACACACCCCCATCTTCCCTAAGTTCTGTAATCCAACAATGAAAAACTAGCGAATTTAGAAAACATGAATCCACTTTATATCCTCTTATTATGAAACAAAGTAAAAACTACTCACATATTTGACATATTTAAAATTGGCAGAGCATAGAAACTTTTGTGATGTCAGTTTAACTTGTCCCATGCATAATAAAAAAACCAGGAAACTTAACTGCATAGAGAAGCACCAAATCTGTCTCGGCCAGAAGCTATGCTGGCTGCAGATCAACTAACTCTATTTCGTTTAAATAAAACATTAATCTATGACTAATCTTCCATAGTAGAACAGCCATTTGATCCACGATAATGCAGCAGAGGGTCAAAAAGAGAAAATTATTTTAAAAAATGGCTTGATGGATAGCTGATGCTTCAACTGGTAACGAGATATTGGAAGGAGATATTACCATGACAAAGATGAAACCACCAATTTATTAATTCTTCAACCAGCTGTCATGGCACGAGACCCCCCTAAGAAATAAACATCCATTAGAGCATTTAAAAGTCATCATACTGGACTCAATCCCAATTTCTTGGGAAACGGGAATAAAAGAAATTCAATAATAAATAATTGAAAAGAAAATCTAGGTTCAACCCTCTGGGTAGAGTTGGTAAAAACGTTCAGCACAATAATTTGGTACTTTGAATCTTTAAATTTCAATTGCTTAAATCTTCTAGGAGGAGATTTAGTCATAAAACATGGCACCATTTGTTAACTCGTGCATACATACATGTTACATGTAGTTATCTTACAAGTCTTACAAGAACTCTAATAGTAATAGTAATACTGTAATAATAACTACCCTTTAAAAACCTAGCATTCTCACAGAACTAACGATAATCTCATATAACATCTAGCGATCAGATTTCAGCCCTAGAATATAAGGACAACTGCGAAATTTAGCAAACACAAAGTATACCAAATATATATTAAAAAAAAGGTGTTTCTGTGTGACCATCTTAATTCAGAACTCCCAAGTCCCAACAATTCATGATCTAACCAGAAAAAATGTAGCAGATCGCATTGTTGAGCATGAGCAAGTTCATCTCCCATGCTTTTGTCTTTCACCCCCTCACTCAAATCTCAACACTTTCTAAGGACGGAGCCAGAGGAGGCTTACAGGGGGGGCACTTATAGAATTTTCATTTCTTATTTTTTATTTATTTAACGGGTGATAATAGTTATATTTATGACATTTGAAAAGTATAAAATATAAATTTGAAATATTTTTAAAGAAATTATTAAAATTATATATAAACGAGATGAAACTCAAAACTGTATAAAAAGGCCAACTAATAGATAGTGGGTGGGGGGGGGGGGGGGAAATAGTTCAAATCACACAAATAAAGAAAAAATACATAAATTGAATGCTCTTTATACTGTAGCCTGTCGGTTAAAAACTTGTGCCAAAGAAGAAAAGTTGACAGATTTTACTATAGAAGTAGTAAAAGAATGGTTGAATGAGTAATGATAATGTTAACATATAATACTAAATACAATACTAAAATATGGTAAATCTAAAGAAAAGACAGATATACAACATGCAACGAATATAAACAAAAGGCCAACATCTAATATCCAATAAATTAAACTTTTCCTAAAATCACTTTCTTATGAAATCCTGCACATTAGAACTTTTTTTCTTGCAAAAAAAAAAAAGCCCACAATGGCAAGAGAATATGTCCATGAGAGCCATAAGCTTGGTAGAGCTAGTAAGTATTATTGAAAAAATTTCTATTTGTCAGGCCCCCTAAGTCAATACATAGCTCCGTCCTTGGAATCTATACTGCACGTTTACAAAGCTAAACTAGATAACAAGACAAACAATTAACACTGAATCCAAAAAAAGTGACCGAATATACTAGGCAGATCATAATCATACCATGAGCTGCAATTAAAATGCAAGCTAGTATAAACACAAATTAAGTAGTAAAAAATCAAACATTTCAATTTACCCTGTAGTCAGATAGTGTATGTCATCAAATTCAAGTGCCACCTTTTCTTTTATTTGATGCAAAAGAATTTACATTAGACCTTGTCTGTCCAACCCCACAAGCACGAAGATCCTTGAGCCCCAAATTCTGGCTTGCCAGACACTGCAGGTTCTCAAATTCACAAACATCAAACTCTTTCCCATTCAAAGCCGCACTCTCCCCAGTCTTCCCATCAGGCTGAAGGCAATACACCCGATCATCACACTGCAAGTTACAAGGGTTCATCACATAAGAACCAGGCAAGTTAGCCACCGAAGGGTTCGCATTCGGCGTTGTTTTCTGATAGGGAAACGACCCAATTTCCCCTTCAATCCTCCCCCTTATGTCAACCAACAAACACTTGAGCCTCGCGACTTCGGCCTCGAGAGCCGCCTGCCCCTGTAGCTTCTTCATCAAGTGCTGGTTCAGAGCCCTCAACTTCACAACCTCGTCCTCCAGCGACGCTGCACGCGCCTTCTTCTTCTCGCGGTACTTTCGGACGGCCTCTTTGTTCCCCAGAGGCCGCTTCTTTGACGACGACGAGTTCTTCTCTGCGGACTCGGCGGTGTCGTCGGTGGCGACCTGGTCCTCCTCAGGGGCAGGGACGATTTTGGTGTGGACATGGTAGCACGTGTGAGTGTGGGAGAAATCGGGACCGGGAGGGTTGCACGTGTGGGTGTGGCTGCAGGCGTGCGTGTCCTTGAGAAGCTCGTCGAAGAAACTGTCCATTGAACCGCTGCTCGGAAGCTCACCCATGTTGGGACTCGAAAACACTTCATGGTTGGAGAAATCGAGCTCGCCGTCGTCCATTGAAACGGAAACCCCCAAATTCAAACCTAATCAATAATGTGCGAATTTGAATTGAATTGCAATTGAGAAGGAAACCCTAATAAGATTGACTTCTTTCGTTTGATTCTCTCTCTCTCTCTCTCTCTCCCCCCCTCTGCACTTTCAATCGGTTCTAATTTATACGTATTCTTCTAGTCTCAGACTTACATGTGATCGTGAATGTGTGATTGTTCAACGATAATAATTCGCGTAGGGCCGAGACCTACCTCTTGGTATCTCTCTTCTCCTTGGATTCTGGGTCCACGCTCATTATTCTTATTGGTATGAGAATAATATTCTTCCTTTTCTCCGTTTTTAATTATAAAATATAATGAGTAAACTATCCTCATATTTGAGTAGAGCAAATTGTCGTGCGCTTGTATTTTCTTTCAAATTCCACATTATATTTCTTTCTTGAAGTTGACTTTTACGAACACGTTAAGGTTGTTAATGTTATTGGTCCCGACGACACCACTGTCTAGTTTCAAATTCCACCTTATTCTTTTCTCTTGAATTTAACTTTGACGGACAAGCTAAAGTTGTTAATGTCATTGGCTCCGATGACACCAGTGTCTAGGAAACTATACGTAGCGATGACAACGAATGAGAAGGTGGAAGAGGTAGATATGACGGTGGCGACGATAATTACAATGGTGGTAGTTGTTTCGACGGGAGTGAGTATGTCCGAAGGTTGTGTTGGTATGCGAGGACGACTTTGAGGAGGGAGAGATGATACTGTCGTGTAAGAGGGATGAAGAAGAGGAGAAGGACGAAATGGTGGTGGTAAGTGAAGATAGATTGTTGAATAAGATAAGGATTTGTAAAATCCAAGATGTGATTTTGAGAAAAAAGATAAAAGTATTTTAAACATAAATTTTTATTAAAAGTCATGTGACATCTAGATGTTTAGGAAGAAGGAGATCTAGGTGTAATGTGAGCTAACCAATTAAACAAAAAAATTTTAGGGTGCAAAAAAGGAGGAGTACCAAACACAATTTAGAAAAAATATAGCAGATGCAAATATAATTTACTGAAATATAATTGATTAATTTATATTTATTTAAAAGTTAATTAATTTAATTGTTAATATTAAATTTGTATGTAAGTATTATATTTTAAAAAAATAATAATTAATACATAAGAAAAATGAAATCGAATGTTATCATAAGTAAAAAAAAAAATGCTGACCGATAGAGACGAAGGAAATAATACCTAGTTTTGTAATTGTGCTTCTATAATTTATCATAAGTAATAATTAATCACTTTCGTCTTTCTAAAGGTACTAAGATTTTAACATTATAATACTGTGAAAATCATTGTTGTTTGTTACAATCAATTTTGTTTCGTGTGTTCCAAAATTAATTTTGAAACCTACTAACCTAGTCAAGTAGTCACTCATGATTTATATCAGGACATAAGGAATCTTTTTTTCTTATATATATATATATATATATATATATATATATATATATATATATAATGGACAAAACGAATCTTATTAGAATGTGATTTTGTAAAACTTTTTCTTGTTTAGTTTAGAATAACTCTAATGCATAATATTAGTATCTTTACTAGATCTTGTATATTATTTAAAAAAAATATTTTTTTTTCTATTCTTAAAATTTCAAGATCTTCAATTCTATATAATATTATAAATTTATCAAAAAATAATCTAAAATCTAATTTGACATCTATCACTGATAAACTTATTCTTTCTTTTAATTTAGAACAGCGGCGGTGAGTTAAACTTAGGCTACAATTTTCCACTAAAGTATTTCACTGTTGCTTTAATCGCTGAGATTCTCATCTACTACCTAGTATCCCACTAACATATAACAATTTTATTTTCCACTAACATAGTATACTTTTCACTTTCTTTTATTTTATTTTATTTTATTAAGTAGTATGATGCAGGTTTTGGATTGGGTTTAAGGCCCAACCCATATAATAACTCATATCAACAAATATCCTATATGATCTTATTACATGAAATCAAGAAATTCAACTCGTTATAGATTTTTATATATACAATCAACATTATTTTGCCTCTAAAGAAACCAACATCATTTTGAGATATATCTTTGTTTTTACAATATTATTATGTAGTGATTTGAGTATCGGAGTACTTTTTTCAATACTCTCACCCTTCACTCAAATGTCACACTCATAAAATAATCCTAACCGTGATTATTGAATTCTGACAAGCCAATAATCACTTTAGTTAAAACAATAACCATTTCGAACAAATCAATAGTACAAACCAGATTCATCATCTCATCCTCAACAAATGCAACCATGCATAAATTAAATTCACTATACGTGTAATATTAATCTGATACACATGCAACTTTTTCATTTATTTTTTTGTATGATATTTTTTATATACTTTTAACAAGTTATTAAACAACATTTATGTTACCCTAACTCATTATAGATAATTCCTTATCTCATATAATTTATCCACTGTTAGTGCATTCTTTTATATAGATATTTATATGTAAAAATAATACAACTTGTTTTTTTTATGATATATATATATATATATATATATATGTATGTGTATATAAGTGTGTGATTTATTTATCTATATAATTAGAGTGTTGTGACTCGTACCATACATGGGTAAACGTTTTTATAAAATATTTTTACAAAATAAATTTTAATTATGTATTTTTTAAACTTTTCTAGTAACTTGTTTATTCTAACCATTTAAGTATTAGTTATTGTTGTCTATTATTAATGGTTTTTATATATAGTAGACTTTTAAAAAAATATAATGACAGAAATAACAATTAATTATATGTTAAATAGGTTAGTAATTTATACAATTGTTGAAAGTATTATTACAAACAAACTAAACTTAGTTGCTGGCTATAATAAAAAATAAAAATAAATATTTATAAAATGACATTTTTAATTATGTATTTTAAAATTAAAACTTAAATTCATGCGATGCATGTCATTCATAACATATATATTGATTTCTAAAAAGTGATATAAAACATTTCAAAATTTTAACATATAATAATTTTTAAAATTTTGAATTAGGAATTAACTAAAATTAATAT
>PYAF01003482.1:1221705-1245772 GCA_007407185.1 Glycine tomentella | reverse complement strand
ACATTTTTAACTTTTTATATTTTCAGATGACGACATCGGTTTTGGTCGGGGAACCGATGTTGTGATATCACGTTAACATCGGTTTTGAAAACCGATGTTAACTTCTACGTATTTAACGTCGGCTGATTCAACATCGGTTCAAAACCGATGTTGAATGTCAAAAATAACCGATGTTAAATCATGTTTTTCTAGTAGTGCTAGTACTTTCTTTATCAATTGTCAATTTTTATTTGTTAGAACATCTGCATCGATGAAATTCATTCTGATTATATAATTCAAAATTTTCATGATAAATATGTTTGGACTTTAAAAAAATGATAAATATATTTGGATAGTAAGCACGTGTGTCATTCAAATTTTTATATAAAAACCAATCAATTATGAATAATAATAATACTAATAATAATAATAAAGGAGGTTTTGTACCATAAGCATGACATCATACATGTACTCTTTTTTCGTCTAAATTTCATCGAATTTTTAGGGTTTTTAATTTAGAAAATATATTTTAATTAAATTAATCAATCAAATCATTAAATCTTAAATCAATTTTAATTTTATATAAGATGATAATCAACTTTAAAATTTTAGAATATTTTTTATAATTATGATACCTTAAACACTAACACAATAAATAATAATAATAAAATTTATGGTCATATTCTATATTTATTATTGTTATTATTATTTATAGTAATTTATAATATTTATGTATATTGATAATCATGATAACAAATTATTATATTACATTAAATATTAATAATGAAATATGCTAGGCCCCCCTGACTTTTTGCCAAATTTAAAAGCCATATTATATTGAGTTCGCTGTTATATATTGTTGAAACTATAAAGAATAGTGTTATATAGTTGTGGTCATCAAACATAAGAACACTGTTATATATTTTTAAAAAACTATAAGGATATTTTGTTAACAAAGAAATCTTATCTAAATATTAAAGTATATTTATGAAAATTTAGTTATCATATAATCAATATTATTTCTTAACTTTTTTTTAAAGTTATAAAATCATTTTAAAGAAATTTTATCTAAATATTATTACATCCTTTTCATATATTTTGATGTTTAAAGTTAATGTATATCAACATCTTTAATCCAAGTTATTTGAGATCGATGGTAGATGAACTCAATTATAAATCGTAAATGACACAGAAAGAGAAAGGGAGAGGGAAAGAAAAAAGTGAAAATAAGACAACATCAACATCAATAATACCTTTAACCCAAATTATTTAAGGTTAATGTATATAAATTAAGGAATATTTAATGGAACTAAAAAATATTATATTTGAACTAAAGTGTCCTTATTTAATATCTTGATCTTTGATATTTACATTATTAGTAGTGGATGTTAAATAAGAGTATATTTGAGGAAAAAATTTAAAATGGACTTTGAAGGTCTAAAACATCAAAAGATATGGGAAGGAGATAGTATATTTCTATCAATTTTTAATTGTTATACAATCATGAAAATATGATGTGACATGATTAATAGATAATTTTATCTCTTAAGTATGTGGTCATTCATATGGATTTTACCGAAAGAGATAAATCCTTGGCTTTTAGTTGAAAAATACCCTAGTTTACACAAAACAAATCCTTATTATATGTTCAAAATGTAAAATGATCCTAATTATGAACCTTTCTTATGATCATTAATTTAATTTAATTAAAAATTAAAACAAGATGTAAAATGATTTTTTGATGGATTATTTATTAGTATATATTCAATTGCATATGATTTTCAAGACATGCAATAAAATGTTACATGTTATAATATAATTTTAATGTAATTGAGTGAATATATATGTTGAAATGAAATAAGAAACATGTAGAATATCATGAAATTAAGATACTCTAACTAAATTATGAGCAACTTGATTAGTTTGCCTATATGTAAACTTAACACAAACGTGATTCCTAAGTTTGATAAAATTACACAATCTCTCCATGTTTTTTCTATTCCTATACTGACATTACTTAATTATTTAAAAAATATTATAACAACACTCCTTATACATTACACTAAATTCCTTAATTGATTGAAAAATATTATACTTTATTCCACCGAAAAAGGAGGTAGCCATAAAAAAATCAATCAATTTAACAGTTTAGTTTTAACATATTGTTATTGTAAAAAAAAAATTATACTATTAACTAATTAGAAATTATTTTAAATATAATTTTAAGTGATTATTACAAAACTCAATCATTTAAATTACATGATTAAATAAAAATGTAAAAAAAAAGAATCTTTTCAGTGTTTTGAATTAAATCGCTAATTAAAAAAATACATTCCGTAACAAAATTGTAAAATTCACACAACATAAATCGATCTGTTTTGTCATAGTCATGATCGCATGTGTATATTTATCCAAGACTATGCAAAGCTTGAACGATTTTAGACGTTAGAATTCTCGGAGTGCACGTCTCTGATTGAAATTTTGTATACGGTTTCTCTTTTAACGTGAATTTTTCACAGAACCAAAATGGTCATCAGATTGTTCAACTAGCTCAACGACAGGAATGTAACAGTTGAAGAGATCCCATATGATAAATGAAAATTTTAGTTTGAACATATTACGCAGTTTAATTTAATTTATTTGTTGCTTATCTAGTTGAAATTGATATTGACAATGAAATCAAAGTTGAAAACGTTAAAATTCTGATTCTTTAATAGGCCCCACAAATTCAAAGTCTAAAGCATAACCTTTCAACTTTCAATCTGAATACATGCCACGTTTTCTTGTCAGGTCTTGTTATTCTTTGGTGAGAAATGGTACTGATAAATCTTCACCCTTTTCTGATATTAGGTACAACAGAAATCGGAATGGTTTGGTTTGGTTTGTTGTATTTGGATTTTCATCTTTTTCCGTTTTTTTTTCTTTCTGTTGATTTGTATGCGATAATTAACTTTTCATCTCCGCCCCATAACAACCGAAAAGAAAAGCATCGTACATAAATCGATTAAATATAACAGTTAGATTAGTTAAATACGAAGATATATATGTCAATATGAAACAATAAGAGGAAAAGAAAAAGAAATTAAAGGAAAGAAAGAAAGGACAAGTCAAAACATTTTAACACTATTTTAATAGAGGGAATAAGAATTTTTTGGTAGAATTGACAGTGGACCTTAGTAAAAGTTATAGGTCTAAACTGTCTGCGAATGTTTTACAATGGTTTAAGCTTGTTGGCTAGAACTGCTTAAAAAGTTTTTTTTTTTTTTCTTAAAAAGCAATACAAAATCATCTATCATAATTTATCAAAGGAAATTATTATATTTTTGAAAAGATGATTGACCAACCGAAGGGATTAGTGGACGAAACAAAATTCGAAAGATGAGCAAGGTCCTCCCTCCTCGTTTTAAAAATCAAAATCAAATCCTCTTATTCTTTCCTTTTCTACTTAATATACTTAATTAATGTACCCTCTCTCAGTCATTATAATATTTTATGCATGCAGCACAATAATTTAAAACTCTCTCTATATATATACCTAACAATATATAAATTAAGATATTTTCTATTTAAGGGTGTACTTGAATAAGTTTTGAAAGAAAAATAGTTTTTTAATGAATGATTGTGATTTAAGGTAAATAAACAATTTAGGTTTTTTCTCTGCAGTTAATGATTAAAATATACTATTTGCAATAGAGGCGAAGTTTGACGATCAATTGGTATAAAATTAAATTCTAGAATAGTCTCTTTTTGTAAAATGTTTAAAATTTAGGAATCAATTTAGAAAAATTAAAGTCCAACATGCCTATTTATAAAATGAGTAAAGTTTAATGATTAATTGTGATGAAATTAAAGTTTAAGTGTCTGTTTGCAGAAAATTAAATTAAATTTAGGGAGGTTGAAAAGAAACAAGGTGAAAAATAAAATTAAAGCAGTTCAAGTCTCACAATCGTAGGGGTTCCCTGCATGGCTTTGCTACCATCACATATGAGAAAGCTGCTGTGGCCTACTCAACTGCATCTTTGGAACCAAGCAAGAGAATTATTTGCTCGAAGAATATTGATGGTGTAAACCCTATTCTTTCGGTAAATAAAGCCAACCATAAGCATTCCATCAAATGCTGTCATTAAGACACTCCATTGTTGCTTTGCGTGCTTGACATGGCATCACCAATGCTAATTTTGAATTTTATTTGAGTGGTACTAATGTTTTCTCGTAAAGTTGCGCGTATTGCATGTTGCAATTATTAAAAT
Organism: Glycine tomentella; assembly: GCA_007407185.1. Lineage (NCBI taxonomy): Eukaryota > Viridiplantae > Streptophyta > Magnoliopsida > Fabales > Fabaceae > Glycine > Glycine tomentella. Next base: position 1,241,543 of record PYAF01003482.1, on the reverse strand, counting down.
GGGACATTAAGTATAAAATATAAAATATCTATCAGAATATTAATCTCATTCTGCAATAATTGCCACCTTTATTCTTTTTATATAATGAAGAAACCTAACCACTGTGATATGGGATATTAGCAACCTGCACCTGCGTGCCTAAACAAATTGAGTGCTTATATTTTGACAACCAAAAACTCAACCAATAATTCTCTTTTTTCTATATTTCTTTTTTCTTATCACACTACATCATCAATCAAATCAATCACTTTATTTTTTATCTCTATTCTCTTCCTTTCTCTCACAAGGTATGTACAACTCAAGGGTTGTTTAAGAAACATTTTTCAAACAAATTATAGCAAGTAATAGTTTTTTTAAAGCTGAATGACTATATGATTCTTGACTATTAGCTAAAATTGGTAGTGACAGAAAAACATAATACCTTGTTTTAAGTCATATGCATATTTTTAATGACTATGCATAGATAGTTTTATAATCTTAAATATTAATTAATCATAAATCACCAATAATACTATGGTATGACTTCTAATATAGTTCATGTAAAAGTCAATAAATTTATTATATATAATATTTTTATACTACTTTCTTTCTTCTCCAATCCAGTTTTGACACAATGATAAGTAAGGCCTAAAGTAATTTTTAAAAGAAATTTTGTACTTTAAATATGTTGGGTCTTTTTACTAATATATGTGGTTTTTTTTATCAATGTATGAGGCTTTTTTACTTTATAAGTACTAATACTAATAGCAAATAATTTTGTGAGTGAGCCTAAAGGGTAAATTTTAGTTGCTTTACCGTTGCGGTGAATCTGCTCCAATAAATAACTGTATAAAACCATGTGCAGCCTATTTTCTCAAAATGAGTAATGTAAGACTGTTACAGGTCAAACTGTCAATGAGAACTATATTGGGTAATGTTAAGATGTTTACTAGCACTGGCAGTTTAATTAGTTTGGAAGAATAATTTACTTGTAATTTGTAAAGCATGACTCTTAAATACTTGGTCAATATGCTCATTTGTGATCAACAAGCGGATGACAGTTTTCATTATCTCACGATGAAATGTATAAAAATCAGCAAAGCGGATGACAGTTTCAAACACCAAGCTTGAAATACCAATCACAAATTCGTTAATTCTGTCAAACATAAAAGTGTACTATTGAAGATATATATAATTCAGAACGTGTTTCTTTTCCCCTCTTATGTTTTTGACCCTAGATTATAGTATGATTCAATTTAGTTAACCATAATTTCAAACCAAAACAAAATGCAAATTTAAGGGCTTAGAGTCTTGGTTTGGTGGTTGAAGGGAAGAGGGGGAGGAAGAGGAGGAGGGGAAGGAAGAGATGGTGGGTTTGAATCTCTCCCAATAACAAAAACTAATAAATTAACAATAAACATTGGTCTTTCAAAAAAAAAAAAAAAAAACCATTACCTCTAGTACATATAAAAACCTTGTTTCTTGACCTAAGGAAGTCGACAATAATTTAGTTTTCTTGGTTACTTTTTTAATGGGAATATAAGAAAAGCTCCAAATGAGAGTAGCATTTATTCATATAGAGCAAGCTCGAATCACAAAGGTAAAGCCTTTGAGAACAATTCTCATATGTATGCAAGTTGTTCAATAATATGCCCAAACTTCATGGTCATATCTATATATTAATATATAATACTATAAAAGGGAAGGTTTTTGAAGAGCAAAAAGAGACAATTCCAAAACGTATTGGAGGGGACAATAGGGCAGAGATCAAGTTTTAGCCCATGGCATACTTCTGGGTCCAGCTTCTAGCAGTGGACTCATACTTGACTTTGTCGTTCTTGCACATATGAGCAATTTCAGGCACTAAAGGGTCATCAGGATTTGGATCCGTTAGCAAAGAACATATAGAGAGCAGCACCTGCATCATGATTTTTGACAACCAGTCAGAACTTATAACAAACAAAAACAAACTAATAATCGCATCAATGAGGAAAGGTCCAAAACATGACCTTGGATATGGTGAGAGCAGGACTCCATTGTTCTTTGAGTATGTCCAGGCAAATATTGCCATTGCTGTTAATGTTGGGATGGAAAACCTTGGTCCTGAATGCAACCTGTATAATAGTTTTTAATACTAGCCATAAATTAGATTCCGCGCTTTATACTACAAATATTAAATAACAGTTACTAAAATTTAAAATTAAGACAAGCATGATTTTGTTAGGTGATGCTGCTACCATGTATGTGTATATATATGTATATAGCTGCCGATGCGTGTGTTTGTGTGTTGCTCTAGAAAAACAGATGTTCCACCTTCAAATATGGCAAAGGAAGGAACTCTTTACTTATCCATAGTCATTTGTAAATGAAAGTTTAACTGAAATGAAGAAAATGGGTGTCAGAATACGGTAACAGTTTTTGATGTCTACCTTGGGAGGTTTGAAGGGATAATCAGGAGGGAAATGGATGGTCACAAGGAAAACACCACCAGCATAAGGACTGTCATTTGGACCAATGATGGTTGCTTGCCAATGGAACATGTCCTCACCCACAGGGCCTGAAATCCGCCATAGCAAGCATGTCACACTAGTCTACATTGCAGCATGGTTATAGCTTATGTCAAATAATCCAATTAAACAAACTTTCATTCAACCTCTTTACCTGCACTGCATGAAGTTGGTGGATCTCTCTGTAAGTCCTTGAGCTCCTTCAGTATTCTCTTGGATGCCATTCGCGTGATTTTAGAATCGTAGAAGAGGAAAGCCAAAATGATTAGAACACTACAAGAAACAAAGCAGGTTGCAGGCTATTTAATGGAGGGTTGGAAAAGATTGAACAGAATCAAGAGTTCCATTCATCAACAGAAGTGGGCACAGTATATATTCCTAATGTGAAAGATAAGATTCTAAGAATCAATCGACTTTTAGATGTGGGAGCAATGAGTGAAAGCTGTTGGTCATATTACATAGTATTTAGCTGCTTTCAATTGAGTTCTATCATTCTTGCAATTGCCTGCTGTCCATCTAAGCATAGATGGGAAAACGGTCCACGCCACAAAGATTCTTCTTTAGATATCATATCATAAGTCCAACACCTTATTGACTATTTAAGCCTTTTATCTTTCTTCCTTTTTGATTTCAGGTACCACTTCTCCTGTGAAATGCATCAATGCCAAAACAAGATACCGAGTTATTGGACAACCCACGTCCAAAAAGAAGAAATTAGATCCACACTTTGCTTGCCGACTCTCAAAGTCCACACGTTGAGTGTCTGATAAAGTTGTGACTAGGGAAAGATGAATTTGGTCTTGTTTTGTGAATCCTTCAAAATAAATGTATATTCCCGTGCAAGCTCAAAGTTGTGGACCTCGTTACTTGACAGTTTAGATTCCATTTTAAAGTTCTTTTTACTAGCCTCAGGCTGCAATTGTTATAAGATTTTAAGTTCACTAAGTCAACCTGACTCGAATAAACAAATGGAAGAATGAAACCTTAATCAAACCATCTATATATCCAAGCTGTTAAAAGCAGCTAACATAATTAATTACATATACTTAGTTCACATCCAAAGCCACATATGCAAGCACTTCCTAGATTAGATTACAACATGAATACAACCCGTGTCCACCGGTGGAAATGACCATTTAATAATCAAGATAACAGGTAAACAGCCAGCAGTAACGCAAGTTGCGTGCACACCAAACATATTGAAGTTACGACTGTACAGATCCTACAGTCAGAGACAATTAGACAAATAGCTCGCTGCTTCTGAGTGAACCTTGACGCGATCAGTTGGACATGGTGATTCCTTCATCTAGGTTGGAAATAGTATAAGATATAGAATGGTGAAGACTACAGTCATGTCATCCTCCACGAACTACTATATTAAGAACTGAAGATCACAAAATGGAACAGGCCTTTTGCCCCTTTCTCTTCTTTTTCTTCTGCTTTGGGGGCTGGAGAACTACCTTGATGGCCGCGTCAAAAACAGCCTTCACATTCTGTATACAAAGCTAACATCAATAAGGTCATGACTTCCTTTAACCTTCAAAACTTTCAAAAGATTCAAAGAACATGTATGTACCTGTTGTGTTTTTGAACTACATTCAATGTAAACTGGAGCACCAATAAGCTTTCTCAGTTCCTCACCCTTCACAAAATATAGTAAATCAGACCACTAACCTATCAAAAGTAAGCTCATGCCCATACTGTGACCAACAAAAAAAAGGGCTAAAAGAAAAAACAATGAAATAAAAAAATAATGCAAAAGCAATTAATTAATTGTATATATAAAGGAAGTAGTGCCAAATAGCAAGCACCTGGGCTGTGTTGATAGGCACTGCACCAGGATGGTCTTGAAAGAACTGCTTATCATCCCGAAGATCTACAAGACAAAGATTTGGTTGTCATGAAATGCCCAAGCAAACTAATCAAGGCAGCTTTATCGTGGTCAATGGAACCATCAAAAGCTGTACGTAGGAGGAAACACATTCCAAAGGCAACCTTGTGAAAAGTGAAACTATTAATGTAAAAATCTACAGAACAAAAGAAATTTTGCTACAGATAAACAGAAAGTCTGATGAATAGTGAAGCCAAGGACTTATGTACTATGTACTTGCATTCTCCTTTCATCTTACACTAATACACGTCAAAAGTCTAGAGTTCTCAAGCTTTATCAGTAATCACTCTTGCAGCATTCAGAACAACCAGTACACTTGCCATTTGGTTTTGAAGGAGGTAAACATTGAATGAAGATGAAAATTTACCAAGGCTCTTCTGAAATACTTTGTTATATCTGAACCAATTACTGGGTATAGTTACGCCTAAGGAAAGTTTGGAATATAGAAAGGAATTTTATTCTTTCAATCTATACTGAATAACAACCCATCAAGTAACTTAACTGCAGTTGCTTCAGATTCTAGAATTTAGGTCAAGACATTTAATTAGAGGTTAGGTCTATTAAGCAAGTAACTTCCCCCACTTTAAAACAATGAGAGATACACAACATAAGGAGCACATTAAGAGTGTACACAAAATTAGAGAAGGTAATGAAAGAACAAGAATCTAACCAAGTTTTGTTCCAACAAGAATAATTGGAACACCAGGAGCATAATGCCTCAACTCAGGAATCCACTGGAAAAGGATGGGAGAAAATTAGTCCAGAGTAGAGAGGTACAAAAAAAAAAAAAAAAAAAGAGTAAAAAACCCAAGCTTACTTTCTTGGCAACATTTTCATAGCTAGCCCTGCTTATGAGAGAGAAAGCAAGCAGGAATACATCTGCTCCACGATAGCTTAAGGGTCTTAATCTATTGTAATCTTCTTGGCCTGTCCCATAAGTTGAAAACATCAAAACAATGACAAAACACAAGAAGGATGAAAGATAACCGGGAAACTATACTTACCAGCAGTATCCCACAACCCAAGATTCACAGTGCTTCCATCCACAACTACATTTGCACTGAAATTGTCAAAGACAGTTGGCACGTAGTCCTGTTGCCAATGAATCACAAAGAAACACAAGATGTCACAATTACTACATCCCAAAGTCAATGCCCATCTCTCAGTCAATTGCAAGTCAAAAGCACAAAGGGAATTGTTTTGAAGATTATTGTAGCAATCCAAAATATCAAGAAGGATCTAAGTCAAAAAAGTCCTACGAAAGCAATTTTAGCAAAGCATCTTCGAGGAATTATCGCACCTCCGTTGGAGTCATATCAAACACAAAGAAAGACAGCAACTAAAAATTGAAATCAACATCCAAGATTCAACCAAAACATTTTCTTTTCCTCTTTTCACCCAAAAAATTACAAACGAGTCCAATTCCACGGTCGTCTGTAAGAAGGGTATATGAAAACGATGGAAAAAAAACCCCACATTTAATCTGTTTAGAAGAAACCTTAGCTAGCATCAGCAACTCTAAAAGAAAGGTTAGGACAACAGAACCAAGAAAAGAATTATGAAAATCACCAGCAAACCCAATTATCACAGAGTAAGAACAAGTAGGTAACAAGCATTCCCAACCCATATATTTGTGATTATCTGAAAACCCAGTAAGCTAGAACCTGAAGAGAACAGAAAATGTGAAGCTTTGTTTGCGATAGTGAGAAAAGTAGCACTGACCGTAGGAAATGTGTTGCTGGTGTAGGAGATGAGCATGCAAGTCTTGCCAACGGCACCGTCACCCACAGTGACACACTTGATGAACCTGGACGCACTCATTGCTTTTCTTGGAGGATAAACCCTAACTAATGATTCATGTGGCAATTATGCAGTGCATGTCCAAGAAGAAAGAAGCAAAAGAAAAGGGAGAGAGAAAAGAGAAGGAGGAGGAGAGTGAGTGTGTGTGTGTGTGTGTGTGTGTGTTAGAGAAAGGGAAAAAAAGAAATTGAATTTGGTGTACTGTACTGGGGCTGGGCCTGCATGTTGTATTTGCCAGCTATGCTTATGCCTTTATCAACACAATTACACAAGGTAGTCAAAGGGAACAAAAGGATAATTAGTAACAAAAATTAGTATTTTTTTAATATACTCTTTGGGGGGTGTAGGGTAAGAAAGAAAATTATCCTCGGGAATCATATTTTTTTAAACAAATTATGTTTTTTTTATAATGAATAAAATTTATTTAGTTGATTATTAAGGATTTTTATATATATTTTTTAGAAACAAAAAAATATTTTTATTGATTATTATAATTATTTATCATATTATATAATCTAATAAAAAATAAGATGATATTTTGTTATAGTAAAAAAAATAATTAACTTCATAAAAGTAATATTTATACCTTTCATGATTTTTTTTATGAAAAATTGATTAAATAATATTTACTGAAAGAAGAATATATATATATATATATATATTAAATTTTTTGTGATTTATATTAATTTTATCTGATTTGATATGTGTCAGATAAATTAATTTTTTTATATTTATAAAAAAAGAGCATTTTCTCGCCTTTTCGTCCAATGAACGGACAATAATAGAGGGAAACTCATGTAAAGCTTTTATTTTTTTTCTTCATACAAATATTCAAACTACGAAACGACTTTCAATCATAATATTTTCTATTCTTTAATCTACCCATCAGTTCTTCACAGAAACAAATAAAGCATTTGTTTTTATCCTTTTTCCCTTGTTATATAACATTCAAAATAAAACTTAGATGTAGATTATTAAGATAAATATTTTACTTTTTTTTCAATTAGAATTAGAATTTCATTCTTATATCTTAAATTAACTTTTAATGTTTTATAACGTAGAATAATAAGATAAAATTAATTTGAATTAAAAAAAGAACAAAGACTCAAAACACATATCTAAGTGTATCTAACTTTTGTATTAACATAAAGTAAAGATTTTGTTTTGCAAAAGAGGTATGATTAGAGGACCCACTATTGGCTGTAATTGTGATGCATTTAATGTCAGCCACGTTTTATTATCCATAGAGCTTGCTGCGTAATGAAAATAATATATATATATATATATATATATATATATATATAATATGACTGTTAGTTGTATCTGTTTAATTTAATACATGCAAGATACAAAGATAATGTCGATCCACAACGTAAATTATACTTTTGGTTTAATTTTATATATAAAAAATTTAAAGGTGTACGTAATACACTTGTTAAGAATCTCTCGGTAGACGAGGAAAAAAAATGTTGCTACATAAAAGAACTAAATACCTAGGAATAGCATGTGAAATATTTATAAAATGTTCATCGTTTAGTGTGAACAAAGAAAACGTTAATTTCCGATTAGCCGTCTCTCTTTCTCTCTTATCATCAAAGAATTAGGACTTAAATCTAAAACTTTCACCATCTGAATCACTTTCAATTTCAGCTACTTGAAATTAGAAACCGAGCCAATTGATACTTACCTCACTATGCAAAAGAACCATTCATGCACCCATGTCATGCAATTAAAATCGGATGCATTGTCAATTTTACAAACATGAAAGGACAGTAACATTAATGAGGTGATAAATATTTAAAATAAAAATTATACACTCATCATCTCTCAAATTCAATGTTGATATAAAAAGGAGGTCAGTAACAAGTGTAGGAGTAGTAGGACACATGCAGATAAGCTCTCGGGATTATCACATTGCCAATAATAGTATAGTTCAGTATATATATTGAATGAGCAAATTATGGCAAGTTAAGAAGAATCACGGTGGCCTGTCATAACAAATTTAAAGCAATCGTCACAAAATAATTTTGACAGAGAGAAACAATATCCGTTTTCTTAAATTACTTTACAGCTGAGCAGCTTATTGATTTTGTCCATGCATTATTTCAATTCTTGCTCAATCCTCACAGATCCTGTGAAGAATAAAATGCAAAGTCAAATCAACGCATGTTGCCGTCCACTACATGGAAGAAAACTGCTACTAGTACAATATATTAGTATCACAACAATATTAATGAAGTCATAATGGGCATGTTTGGATATAAATAATAAGTGTTTTTTAAATTTTTTTATTAAAAATATAAAAAAACATTAGTATAAAATTTCTTAAAAGCAGATTTAGTCTTTGTATTCAAACGTACTCAATATATTGTGAGTAACAATGGCTATCATAAATAAGGAGACAGCTGCTAAAAAATTAATGACCCCACAATATATTAGTATCACGCAGTTTAAATCCAGAAGTTTATTAACTACTAGTACAATTTTAATTATAGAGCTCTTTACTACATTGGTGACCATAATTGCACTTCAACGAGAGTTGTGAAATTATGCCTTGTTAATTAGTATGTTATAAAATACTACTACATGCTGATATGATAGAAGTTCTGATTCCGAGACTCAAATATTGAGCATGGAAAATTTCGCATTGAAAGGGATGAAGATGATGGGGATGGGTAATGCATTCCCTTAAACCCACGTGGAAGATGGTGACAATTAAGTGTGAGGATGATGTGAAAGAAATGCCATAACTCTCATCACAATTGTGCCTCGATATTCACAACTGCAAAGAGAATGGACCACGCTTTAATTTTCCTTTATTAGGAAGCGATATTTTTTCATGGTTGCGTATGGATGTCTTTTAAAGCGCCATTTATTTATGTGCAATTATTCCAGCCATGCTATAGCTAGTGAGTGACAATGAATGATGCATAAACATTATCACCCCAGCAACTTTAATTTCGTTGTAGTACACTAGCACTAGTCCCTTCTTGCTCCATAACACTCGACAAACATGCTTAATTAATTTCCCACAAAATTGCTTGAAATATCAATGGTTGTTGAGTGTGGCTAGTGGTACCCCCCACCTAATGAGATCAGTTGGAGGATCACAAATCAACAATTGTGACGTCTTACGGAACTACTGTACCGTGAGGACAGGTAGTTTCAGGTTCATCTGCCACTGGTTAAGCAATGGGACTAATCATAACAATTCAAAGATTATTAAACCCAACCAACAAGTGAATAAACAGACAATCTGATTAATTAACAAATTGCATAAATGATAAAGTCAACCAATTATATATATGCGTGTGGTGTGTGTAAGACACGGCTTGTATCTCTTGGAATTTTTATAATGAATGAATTTAACTAAAAATAGTAATTTATCACTATCCAATCTACACCTAAACCTATGCGAATCAACCTTCCACGACCTGATTTTATGCAACCACCAAGATATGTAGGTCATATTCATTTTTTGGTTCATATTTCAAATTAGGGTTATTTGTTCATAGAATTGCTTTTTTTATAGGACATGGTCTCTTTTAACTTGTTGCTTCTTTACGAAATCTCCTTAGAGATAGTCAGTTGTTAGCACCCATACGAATAAAATGCAACCTAAGAACATGTACCGGCAAAAAAATCTTAATTAGCCTCATAAGTGCTTGGGTAACTATGTAATAAAGAAATGTTGGAAATTAATTAATAGTCCAAATTTCTCATAGTGAATTCAAAATAGGTACTGAATAATAAGCGTGAGGAGAAGGTAGAAGAATGATATCAATAAATATGAAAAAACTTTTAAATGTAAATCACATATATTAAAATTTTCACGTACCAAAATATGGTTTTTTTTATTATTATTCAAGAACTTGTGTATCTAAAATAATAACAGCACACTATTGAATACCAAATTACTAGTCCATGTGCACAGATAAAGGTCCACCTACCTTCTAGCCTCCAGATTCCACTATATTTTGGCCATTTGTCTTCAGTTCCTACCAAACACCAAAAACCTAGCCACTAGGAAACGACTTTCTTTAATTATTATTGCAAAAAATTTGTTATATTCTGGAAAACTTAATTAATGAACGGAACTCCATGTTCCACAATACGGGTACCAAATTGAATGTTCAAAAATAAAACTTGCCCCCTGTAATAGGGTGTTGTTTTTTATACTTCCACTGTTATTTTTTTTCACTTTCCATTGTATTTTAGAAAATTTACCATGAAATAGACTTTCTAAAATATAATAAAATGTGCAGGATTAGAAATCTACTTTAAAATAGACTTTCTAAAATGTGCAGGAAACAATAGTAGGATTACATAAAGTTTCAGTCCCTTAATAATTTGGTCTTAAGTCCCAAGCATAATTCTGAAGAAAAAAAAAACCTAAACCATAACTCAAGTCTATTTACGGTTTATCTCAATCCATAAAAAAGAAGCCCGTAAGACAATCCATTAACTATTATATATCTTTTTTAAACTTGTTTTCTATAAATAAATAAAAATAGATATCCACTTTCTAGTTTGACCATTTCACACTTTTAAATCTGCAGCTAAAAACTCTTAACTTTTAGTATTTTTAATGTGAGATATTTTTTTTGACTGCCAAAAATTTTATTAAATAAAAATAAAGTACAAGGTGTACCCTAAAAAATCTCAACTAAAAATCTCATGCTGCACTTATACAATGAAGAAGAGACCACAAGATACATAACATGTTGTTCTTGTAGTTATAACACATCCACCATCAAAATGCAAGAAATATTAAAATTAACACCTTAAAAAATCATTTCATTCCTTGCCTTCCAAAGCACCCACACCACCGAAAACCAAATCAATTGCCAACCTTCCCTATCCACACTTAACCCCACAGCCAAGCCCCCAAACTGATTAAAATAATATACAACTTCATTTTGAAACATTTATACATGGCCAAATCATTGAGCACACAAAAATCAAATTTAAGAAAAATCAAGGCACTCAAAAAATCAAATAACAAGTGCTGAGATGATTCAAAGTGCACATTGCAATCAACACACCGCATCTCACCCTCCTTCAAAACACCTCTTCTCTGTAAGTTCTGCTCTAATGGAATCTTATCTTGCAACTCTTAAGGGGGTAATTTTATTTCAAACCTTTCCCCAATCAACAAGCACTTCTCGATCCCCGACCTGCCTCAAAGCCATACTGTGAGAGAAACTTTCTTCTTTTTCACGATAAATTTTTCAACTACACAGCTGCTTCAGAAATAATTATATTACATTATTACATTTATATTTATCGACTGTATATTAGGTAGAGAAACTATTATATACTTTGGCTATTATATTAGCTATTATATTATGTTTATACTTTGTCTATTATATTTGGCTAATGAATATTAGTACACAATAGATTAATATTATATTATTTAGCTTTTAACTTCTTATTCTTAGATTATGTTATTCCTATTTTTCAATTGTTGTCTTTTAACTTCTAGCTATAATTATTATTTTAATTTGGCATATTAGAGTACTTTTTTATATTATTTTTATGTTTGTGTTTGAAAAAAACTGGGTTGTTAAAATATGACCATTTAAAGAATTCTTCGGACCAAGTTTGTTTTTAGCTGGCTGCTAGTGCCAACCATGGCACACCAAATGTTATCTAACATATATATGGTTAGAGAAAATATTATTCAATTTTCATTTCTTATTTTTATAAATAGTTACAAGCATATTACATTATCTTTGGTGTTTTAATTTCTTTTTTTAAGAAACATTATACACGATTATTTCTTATAAATCTTTTAAAAAGAGAAATAAATAAAACAAAAATAATGTAGTATATTATAATCATTAATAGAAAACATTATAATTAAGTTTAAGACATGCTATATATAGGAATACTTGTGGAATGGACCATGAACAATTTTTGAACAACGTATACAGGTGAAGACAAGACATTCAAACTATAGTTTGGGGAAGAGACATAAGGATAAGATGATGCTCATATTATATATATATATATATATATATATATATATATATGTATGTATGTATATTTTGCTTTCTCCAAAATTATAGCCAACATGACAAAGCAAAATATACATGCGACACGTAGGCCTAGGACGAAGCTCAATCATGACCAATGATTCTAACAGAAATCCAAAACGGGAAACCGAGTTTTGCTCTAAGACCTTGAATACACGTTACATCGCGGAAACGGAGCAACTCTTGCATCTAATTAGAAGGAGGGTCACTTCGATCAAACCACACTTTACCTCTTTCCCTTTCTCTCCATTCTGCACAAACAATCTTAACATGTCAGTTCTCAGAGTTCTTTTGATTACCATCATTGCTTCATTGGTCATTGCTGCCAGCAGCGCCCATGAAGACAACAACAAGAAGACTTCTGATAGCAATGACAACGACGACAAAGGCGAGAAAAAAACTGTGACTTATGATGGCAGGTCTCTCATTATCAATGGAAGACGAGAGCTTCTCTTCTCCGGTTCCATTCATTACCCACGAAGCACCCCCGAGGTACCTTCTTCGTCAAGTAACATCATATCTATCATACGATACATTTCACGAGAAATTATTATATGATCTATGATTTCGATCAGTTATTCTCAATGTAACATTTATCGAATTTTATTAATTCTTTGTTATAAACTAAAATTCCTACTCTAAGTTATGTGAAAATTGATTAAGATTACGAATATGAGGTTATCCGTGATCATGCATAATTTATCATACTTATTAATATTTTTAAGGGTTCGAATTCAGAGACAGCCTCTTTACATATACAAGGGTAAGTTTGCGTACAATATCATTCCCTCTTACCTATGCATAGCGTGGAGCCTACGGGTAATGGGGTACGTAGTTTTATTTATTTATTAATATTTTCAATATACTTGTTAGATGAATTCATAATAATATACTACTAACTAATCATAGATAAAATAGAGTTTCAGCTAACTGTTATGTATGTGTGCATGCACGCGTGTGTGTTTTCAGATGTGGGCAGACATTCTTGACAAAGCAAAACATGGAGGCATAAAGGTGGTCCAAACTTACGTGTTCTGGAACATTCATGAGCCTGAGAAAGGCAAGGTAATTGAATTCGAGAGCCAGAACTACCACATGCATGCATGTAAAGTTTGATTATTATTCCAATTCCAAGGTTAATGAATGTCCTAGCTTGACTAATTGGTGGTTTGTTCTATTTGCCAGTACTCAATTGAGCCCCAGTATGATTACGTAAAGTTCATGAAGCTCGTTCAGAAGAAAGGAATGTATGTAACCCTCAGGGTTGGGCCTTTCATCCAAGCTGAATGGAATCACGGGTATGACCTTTAATTATTTTATTTCTAAAATGTATTTATGTTCCCAACTACGTTAAAAGAAACAACAAATACGTATACTTGAATGGTGACTATACACTTTCTTAACTAATTAAAATTAGGTACCCCGATATTGTAAGCAATCTTATCCTTTTATATGCTAAGAGCCTATTTTTGGATTCAAATCCATGACAACATGGTCACCAAAGCACTTTACCGCTAGGCATTAAGTGTAAAAAAATTATACTCACACATGAAAATGAAATTTAGTTAAGAAAGTGTACTATGTTTATCTCTGATTTGATAATTTACTTCCTTCAATGTTAATACATCAGAGGACTTCCATATTGGCTGAGAGAGATCCCTGAAATCATATTCCGCTCTAACAATGAACCCTTTAAGGTAATCGACCGTGTTCTGATCTCCATATATAGATATATAGAACTCGCGAGCTGCTTCTAGTTTCTGGAAATTAAGACTATAATTCAAGATTACTAATTAAAATCATTTCTAATTTGCAGAAGCACATGAAAGAATATGTATCAACTGTTGTAAAAACGTTGAAAGAGGCGAAGCTCTTTGCTCCCCAAGGAGGCCCCATCATCTTGGCACAGGTTCTGATTTTCCACATGACCCTTCTCCCAAGTCTATTTAATTTCTGCAAGGTGCTCAATAGTATAAGCAAACTAGTGCTCACAACATTCTATTTACGTGCTACAGATTGAGAATGAGTACAACCATATCCAACTTGCTTTTAGAGAGGAAGGAGATAATTATGTCCAATGGGCTGCGAAAATGGCAGTGTCGCTGGATGTTGGAGTTCCATGGATCATGTGCAAGCAGACAGATGCTCCTGATCCAGTGGTAAGTTCATGAAAATATTGGCATAATTTTCCTTCCTGATGGAAACCTTGATAAGTCATAGGAAACTTGAGATGATCAAACCTATAACTTATCACTCACCTTCTCACACTATCCTTCCCTAATAGTAAACCAAAAATCAGTTCCTAAATTATGAATTCTTCAAGGCGATCCATTTCATTTTCATGTTCGTATCACTTCCAGTGATAGATAATAAACAATGTAAGTGTCTTTTCTATGACTTGACCATGCCTACTTCATCTGGCAGATTAATGCTTGCAATGGAAGGCACTGTGGTGATACCTTTACAGGCCCCAACAAACCTTACAAGCCTTCTCTATGGACTGAAAACTGGACGGCTCAGTAAGTATATTCGTTAGTGATCAATTTTTTAGTCCTAAGTCAGTTCCTTTTTCATGTATTCATGCAATCAGTAAACTAGAACGCTCAAATGAAGATGAAATGACTCGTATTTATCATAGTACTTGATCTTCATGTAATAGTTCTGATTGACTAAATGCATGAATACTTGACAAAATTGATTGTGTTACCTATTTTCTGTAAGAAAAATAAAAATAACAGTCACTTATTATTTTCAGTTTAAGTAGTTCTTTTCAGGAAATAATATTTCCCAAACAAGCACAATGTTCTAGTTTTGGCTTACCCCACTAATTTGTTGGTAATTTGAAACTACAGGTACAGAGTGTTTGGAGATCCACCATCCCAAAGATCAGCAGAAGACATTGCCTTCTCAGTTGCTCGCTTCTTCTCTAAGAATGGATCTTTGGTGAACTATTATATGGTAATAAATAACCTTATTATGCTACCAAACTTTTTTTATGAAATTAAGTTATGAAAATTGTGTTTCTTACTAAACTCAACCTGAAACTGGTGTAGTACCATGGTGGAACAAATTTTGGTAGAACAAGCTCTGCCTTCACTACAACCCAATATTATGATGAAGCCCCTCTTGATGAGTACGGTATGCAGAGAGAACCAAAATGGAGTCACCTGAGGGATGTGCACAAGGCATTGAGCCTATGCAGGAGTGCCTTGTTCGCTGGTGTGTCTACTGTCACAAAACTGAGCAAACATCTCGAGGTATGCATTGATCTGACGCATGCTTCTCAAAATTCACATTCCCATAAGACAGTTTAAGCCATGCTGCAAGTTTAAATTTCGCAGACTATAGTTTTCGAGAAGCCGGGAAGTGATTTATGCGCTGCTTTCCTCACCAACAACCACACCAGAGCACCAACAACCATAAAATTCAGAGGTACTGACTACTATATGCCACCACGTTCCATTAGCATACTCCCTGACTGCAAGACTGTTGTCTTCAACACTCAATTTGTAAGTAACTTTTTTAACCCTTGCCTTGCTTTTTACAAGGTAGAGAATTCTCATGCTTGACTTTGTAGCTAACCATTTTGATTTTTGTATTGCCTCCTCAATCTTCAGATTGCTTCACAACATAATTCAAGGAACTTCAAGAGGTCAATGGCAGCAAACAATCATAAGTGGGAGGTGTATTCTGAGAACATTCCAACCACCAAGCAAATTCCAACCAATGACAAGATTCCTACAGAGCTTTACGGTCTGCTTAAAGACACCAGCGACTATGCATGGTACACCACCAGGTGAGTTCATGTTCTTGTCAACAACTGAGGATATTTCAATATTCTCTTTATGCATCGGTAATTTATGTATGCAATGCAACTGCTATCTGAGACTTTATATATTTACTGCAGCGTGGAACTGGGTCCAGAAGACTTGCCAAAGAAGAATGATATATCCACCGTTCTCCGTATTATGAGTCTTGGCCATTCATTGCTTGCCTTTGTAAATGGAGAATTTATTGGTAAGAACACAGAAATTTGATCAAGCCCAATGTATTTGGATTTATTCATGCATGGCAAAGTATTATATATTCTCTCTGAGGAACTAAAATGGGTACTGATATTTGGCTAATTAAATGTCTTGATGGTTTTAATTAAGGATCAAATCATGGTACGCATGAAGAGAAAAGTTTTGAATTTCAGAAACCTGTAACCTTGAAGGTTGGAGTCAACCAAATAGCTATCTTGGCTTGCACTGTGGGACTTCCCGTAAGAGGCTCAACTTTTTTCCTTGTCTCAACTTTTCAGCAATTGTTTGTTTCAAGGAGGATAATATTATCATTCTATTTTGTGCTGTGTCCCCTTTGATATACAGGACAGTGGAGCATACATGGAACACAGGTTTGCTGGACCAAAGTCTATCTTCATCCTTGGTCTCAACTCTGGAAAAATTGATCTCGCTTCTAATGGTTGGGGTCATAAGGTATTAATTAATTAATCTGTTGAAGTCACTGTTGAACAGGGTGAGATTGTATCTGAATTGGTGCCAATTTGCAGGTTGGTATCAAAGGTGAGGAGCTTGGCGTTTTCACTGAAGATGGGTCAAAGAAAGTACAATGGAAAGAAGCCAAGGGACCTGGACCGGCTCTCTCCTGGTACAAGGTAATAGTTACTTGTTGGATTAAAACATGAGTTTAATGGTCATGCAATTAAGTGTAAAGTAGTTTTACATTGTCATCCAATCACAAATTACAAGTGATATGACTTTTAACGTAATTATCATAAAAATCAACAATCTTACCATACATGTTGGGTTGTGACAGTGCATAATCCTTTTTCTCTTAAAACATTGTGCAAGTTGTTTTTATTTTTATTTTTAAGGGGATTCAATTCAATCAAATCAAACATGTTTGAATTCTTTTATGATTTTGCAGTCAAATTTTGAAACCCCAGAGGGAACGGATCCTGTTGCCATCAGGATGACTGGTATGGGGAAGGGAATGATTTGGATCAATGGCAAAAGCATTGGTCGTCACTGGATGAGTTACCTCTCTCCTCTTGGAATGCCTACTCAGTCAGAGTAAGTAAATCACTCATCAACAAACATTATTCTTCTTCATTATGTTTCTTATTTATCCATTTTGAATTTGTGACTTGTATCAGGTACCACGTCCCCAGAGCTTTCTTGAATCCAAAAGACAACTTGATTGTTGTCTTTGAGGAAGAGATAGCAAATCCAGAAAAGGTTGAAATCCTAACTGTAGACAGAGATACAATATGCAGTTTCATCACAGAGAATCACCCACCCAATGTGAACTCATGGGCAATTAAGAGCGAGAAGTTCCAGGCTGTTGTGAATAATCTGGTGCCAACAGCTACACTCAAATGTCCACACTACAGAACCATTAAGGCTGTGGAGTTTGCAAGCTTTGGTGATCCTGCTGGTGTATGTGGAGCCTATACTTTAGGCAAATGTAATGCACCTTACACCAAGCAGATTGTTGAGAAGGTAGTAGAGCTCTCATTATTCATTTTTTTTCTTTTCAAAATAGATCATTACCAAGTACCACCAAATAACTCTTTTATGTCTTATGACAATATATCAAGTTGAACGTTTTTTTTTTTTGTTTCTTTTTTCCTTTGACTTTATGCAGCATTGCCTTGGAAAACCATCTTGTAATGTTCCAATTGACAAGGACGCCTTCACTAAGGGCCAAGATGCTTGCCCAAATATGATGAAGGCACTTGCAATCCAAGTGAAGTGTGAAGCCTAGCAACCTGTCAGTAGGTGAAGTAGAGTTGGGTTAGGTGGCCACATTAATGATTTGATTGTTGAAGTGGAGTCCATAAGCTCACATTTTAGTTTAGCTTGTTTTGTAGCACATGACAACTGAAATCGGTGTCTTTTACTTAACAAGCAACATTTTGTTTGTTCTGTTTACATTAAAAATGTACAAAAATTAACACAAGAGTTCAATTTTGTTTCATATTCGATCGCCAGCAACTTGTCATCCTTCTCTGATTGATAAAAGTCCCTTAATTTCTTGGTTCATTTGAATTCAAAAGAGTTCATCAATTATTCCGTTTATTACCAAAACAAAAAAAGTTATAAACTCTTTAAAACTCGTTAACATATGATAAAAAATACTAACCTCACTCTTCATTATTAGTTAACAATGCACACGATTGAATAACTTTTGGTAGTTTGTATTACCCTTGGGTTTCTTGTTAGAAGTCCACTAATTTCCACTTAATTTGGTTGGGTTTCCTTAGGTACTTGTTACGTTGCTCAATAAGAATCCTTACATATGAAAATGTTGAATTGGATTTTCATGTTTGGTATAAGATTTCAAAATGTTTCACTTACAAATATTTTTCGATAAGATTATTTGTCCAATATTCGTACATTTTCATTTTGTGAGGTATTGGCGATCTTACGCGTTCATGCAATAGAAATATTTTATCAGATAAGGTATTTGTGAGGTATTGTCCAAAATGCTTAACCCCAAATAATTGTTTCATGTTCCCCGGCAACTTGTCAATTTCTTGGAATAATTGTTTCATATTCCTTTCTATCATTGTTCCTCCACTCCATATATGATTATTGTTCCTTCTTTCCAAACTTATTACTCACTATTTGTACAGAATACTGTGTTTTGTACCAAGTAGCGGTGCTTTATTTTGTTTGTTTCTTAATGGGAAAGAGATAGAACATAGTCTCTTTAATATATATATATATATATATATATATATATATATATATAGTGTAGTTTATTATATAAAAAACACAAAACAATCTTGATCTATTGTCAAGATATATCTAAGCTCATTGACCATTTTTTTCCGATAACTACTCAATGACCATTTTAATCCTTCAAATTTACAACTTGTATTATTTTAATATTTAAAAGTATTAATTCACTAACAAGTTTTAAAATTAACATAAATCACCACTTTTGGAACCCAAATTGGATATTATATAATCACTTAAAAGTTTAACTTTTATTTAACGATGTTCCAATATGTTTGGATCATATAACAACACTATCAATTTTAAATTTTCTATTACGTATTAAACATGTATCAATCCAGGAAATAATTATTTTTAATGAACTATTTTTATGGAAACTGAAAAAGTTACTTAACTAAAATACAAGTAAAGTCATTAGAACACAATTTAAATGCAACACAAAGATAAATAATTCAAAGTTGTTGTTGCTGTTGTTATGTTGTAGTGTGTTGAAACGGTTCAAATAGACTTGTTCATATTGAATTTATCAAATTAAGAAAATGGTCCAAATTTTTTTGGTATATTAGAACTACATAATTAATAAGAAATAAGTTATAGGTTGTTTTTCCCTTTTGAAACATAATAATATACGATAATGAAGTTTAAATCTTTAAGTTCCTCCAAATTATCAAACATTTCACCTGCTATTATAGTCCTAATGATTTGTGAGTTAATGTTAATTGTGTATAGAGATAATATATGAACACCCATATATATATATATATATATATAATACCATTAATATATAACTTTTTATATCTATTATTTTTTCTTTCTCTCTTTTATTCAGAAACTTTTCTTCTTCATTTGATGCATTGAAATTCTTAATCATGCATTA